>JACCPG010008432.1:0-60357 GCA_016069955.1 Drepana arcuata | reverse complement strand
TTTGTGTATGCCGACCGATCGCCTCGCCCTCTGTTATGTAAGTAAGCCTGGTGCGCCCGCGCCGGCACATTTCAGCGGGCCGCACTCGCGGCTGCGGGGCCCGGCTAAGAAGGCCCTGCGAGCAGCATCGCCCGCTGGCGCACTAGCGCACTAGCCCACTAGGCGTGTGTCGAAAGTGTTGCTTAACGTAATGCTTGAACGAGCATACACTCTTTTATTTATTACAATTACTCGGTTGAAGGCGAACGGACATGATCGCTGATGTAATTTGGTCTTTCTACACTCTTATACTATCCTATACTACATACATACATACATACATAATTATCATCACGCCGAGTCCCTCACGGGGCAGCCTGAGAGAGTGGAGTGCCAGTACTCTCTAAGCTTACAGAACTCTTTCCCATCACGCACATTAGTCTATTTATACATGATCGTCGGCTTTGAGTACACTTAACGTTCTCAAGTACAAGTATACAAGGAACGATATGCCTTCCGTGATTATTGAGGTGCAGTAGACGTGCATGCAGTGAAGCCGAATCGGTTTGGTACTACATACTTATCATTGTCTACGCTAGTGGTTGTCACCAGGAAGGTCATGCGCAAGGTGGCCTGTGGATCCACTAATCGAAAACAGAGGGTTGCGATTATTTGCAATTTCTTCATTTGCTCGGTTATTTTAAAGCCCAATAGCATAAGACCAAAAGCCACAGTAGCCGCAAACTATAGTATATACGGTCTGCTGGTATGCTGCTTACTGTGGCGTCTGCAATGAGGTTTTTACATCAATGGCCGTCTGTCATCTTTTATCTTGTCTCGATGCGCATGTTACCCCATCAGGCAGGCCCTTATGGTAAATCTCGTCCGTCTTACACTCAAGTGTAAACGATAGTTTACAGAGTCAGCAGTACTTACTAGTGTTTTAATATATTAGATAGGTGAACTTTGGCCAATTGGATACGTATAGTATAGGTACATATTGAACAAAAAATATTGACAAGTTGTTTCCGTTCTATGCTTGCTTTAACTACCAGGATCTGTAGCCGGCACATATTGGAACATAACAAAATAAATAATTAGCATTATATATATATATATATATATATATATGTATGTACATTCATATGTGCCTGTGCGTTATTGAGGTACGTATATGCGCGTTCGTCGACGTCGGTCATATCAAATACATTTTATATTTATCCAGTGCTCTCAAGACACCAAACGTAGATACTCTGTTTACGATCGATGTGTGCTACATAGGCACAGTCGCGGCAGCATAATTATATTTGGGCTAAGAAGTCGACCTCGCATGTATCCGTTTCACTGGCGACGGAAACCGTTTGGATTTCATAAAAACTATAAAATGATTACCTAGGAAGGTTGATCTGATTATGATATGTCATTATTGGACCAACCGCGAGCAACCGGGCTCCATTAGTTGGTCTCCTTCTGATGCCAAATTGGTATGGTTCGGTCAAGGTTGCACCGATTGGGGCGATGGTGATCTCGGTGGGAAATACACAGTTCATGAACTAATTTGGACGGTTTTAGTGGCTATCATATATGAATACTAATACTTACTCGGCAAGGGACCGCTGCTAGTTTGCTTGCAATCTTACGTTGGTACCAAAATATACATATTATCTGGTTATGATGCTACACATATATTCTTGGATAGTCGATGTTCCGTTCTTTTAATATATTCAGTGAAGTGTGCGAAACAGTCAGTTTCGAACTGAGACCATTCCGAGCCTAGGAAAGATGAAGCTAAATTAATATAAAAAACAATAAATATAAAATCCTCACGCCTTCTCACAAGGGTCCCCGAAGGACCCACTTTCCGTCAGAGGTATATTAGGTGCCAACGTGACAGATGGCGAGTCCATCGCTGTTACTCAAGCACGATAATACAAACGCCTTTGAATTTCTTCTCAGACGTATGCAGGTTTCCTCTCGATGTTTTCCTTCACCGTAAAGCTCGTGGTGTGACAATCACTGTACATTAACTACAGTTCAGGAATTTGATTCATTTCATTGGTACGGTCGGGATTCGAACTTGCGATCTTTTTGTCGCAGGCAACTAACTTAACTACTCCAACCAGTCGGCCACCACGGCTATAATTAATATAACACAAAAAAATAAGCCTTTAATTTGTGTTGTTATAATAGCACTTTTTTCAATAGTATAATTAAGTAATAATTTGCTCTTCATATTCGATTTGAGTTTCTAGCGTAGCCTGGTCTGAGTTGCTAAACTGTTGGATGATAGCATTTCATTAGAAATTGGTTCAGGTTTGTCTGGTGATAAGTGATGATCAATTTCGTGTACTGAATGTGATTTGAGGTGAGACTTTGCATGTCTGCTACCACCTCTGGCACGCAAGGAGACCTAAATTGTATGTTCGATGCGTCACTTACTAGTTAGCTTTGTTACAAGGAGTGGCGTTTGGCCTACAGTATGCTGAAGTATGACTTAAGACGGCTCACGAACCTGACGGTTTTCACTCCTTGACCCATTCGCACATCAACAATGTTATTAGCCGTTGATTACCTACTACTTATTTAATGATTCACTTCCACTTGATGTAGCATTAACCACACGATGTAGAAAAAGTATCCAAAAGTTCCGAAAAGACAGTCTGTCTATACTGGTAGAATGGAGAACCGTTTACCATCAGGCGGGTGGTATTTTTCCTCGTCGCTTTTATTGTAAAAGTATAAGCCAATGTGCAATGGACGTGTATGGTTTTACCTATAACTAAATATAAAACCATACACGTCCATTGCACTATACTAGCACCTATAACTAAATATTTGTTCGCAGGCTACGGGCACATAGCTCCAAAGACTCAGACCGGCAAAGTGGTGACGATATTCTACGCGATCCTCGGCATCCCCTTGATGCTGCTCTGCCTCTCCAACATTGGTGACGTCATGGCTTCCTCATTCAGGTACAACAGACATTCAAGTTTAATCTATTAACGAAGAAGCATATTTTTAGCGCCTGAGCAATATGAATAGCAAGACTACCCTCAGATAATTGCTATTGGTATATTGTATAAACTAGGAGTCGTGTTGTGGGGCGTGTGTTCTAAATGTGGTCCATGTGTCTCTGACGTTGAAGAGCAAACACAGTTTTGATTTGGTTAAAGCAATATATTTCTTATAGTTCTTTTTTTGGTTCGACCTATGAAATATAGACTGATTTACCACTATAGGTAATACATGGATAATACTCATTGTAACGTGCAGGTTCCTGTATTGGCGGGTGTGCTGCTACGTGTGCACGCGACCCCCCAAGCGGCGCCATCGACATTACCATCAATCTATGAGGTGAATTAATCCTTCCTAAATGGACTGAATTATCGAAGGGATTTATTGAAATACATGACATTGTTACAGGCGGTCAGTGCGAGGCGGCAGCGGCCGGGGGTCCACTCGCAGGAGACGCCCGATAGAGCGCGCACAGTCCGACACAGATTGCAGGTTCGCTATCGAATAAGCCGCCGAGTGACAGAATGTGGTGGTGTGAACATTAGATACGAGGGTTAATGTTAATTATGAAGGTATCGTGACAGCGGGTACAGCAGCGGCCGAGCTCGCCGCTGCCGGCCGCTGGGCCCCCCGCCGGGACACACGGCCTCCCTGCCCCGCACCAGGTCACAGCCTCCGCCTCATGCAAGGAGACACGGTGATTGAACTGAATGACGGAATCGTTAAGCAAGTACATTACTAATTACTAATTCTTCGTTAATTACATTAAGGATCTAGAGACTTCGACCCGGACGATCGGTCACCCGTCCGCTTCGAGAGATATGCCAGAGGCACGCACGACGATGAACACGGTATAGTTTTTCTTTATGTAAAATACTTATTCATTAATCTTCATTATAATATATTCATTGAATTAATTGCAGAGGAGTTTCCAAAAATATCTCTCCCGTTACAAGACTTAGAAGCCGCGCTGAGGGATTTGGACGACCACCAGCAGAAGCTGTCCAAATCAGAGCTGCGGAGCAAATCTCTACCGCGGCCAGCTAAACCCAAAGCCGAATATGGGCCACGACGGGAGATGGACGATCGGAACTATGACATAGATGAAGGCAAAGAATCGTTTGAGATGCACGACCTGCATGATGTGGACTATGAGAATTATAAGGAAAGAAAGGCTTTGGAAAGGGAAAGACTAAGGAAGGAGAGAGACGATCCTTACGGATACAGCAGGGATCGTGGGTATGATCCCGAAGACGATGATTATGAGTTCGACTCGCCACGAGGCAGAAGGCCGCGTCGAGATAGGTAGGTTTTCAACTGAAAACTTCTTTAGGCACATTGAGATCTTTTGCTCAACTCTACGTGCAGTAACGTAGTCCTTCGGGTGACAGTTTTCTTAATAGTTTATTTGGGCCTTTTTAAATCTTGTCATACAGAATGGACCGCGGCCGATCGGAGTACTACGAGCGAGATCACGAAGATCTAGGCGCACGAGGCCGAGGCCGCCGCGCTCGCAGTGCCGTCTACGACTATGAGCATCGTTGGGAGGAGGAGAGGGAGGACATACGCGACCCGGAAGCCGGGCGCGGCAGGAGGCAGCTGCGGAGGCTGCAAACAGTTGATGACACGTGGCGCCCGACGAATAGATATGTAGGGTTTCTGAGACTGCAATAAATTCATTCATAGTCTGTACAAAAGGTTCATTAGTAATGAGATGCTTATTTTGTTCTTCAGACACCATCGCCCGACCGGGATGATTGGAGCGACGAAATAGCCGTGGTCCCTCGCCGCAAGCCTCCTGGTGGGTTCATGACACGGTTGACTTAGAGTTGCAAGCGTTTTCAATATAAAGGCAGGCTGGGTATCCCTTGCAATAATTTCTGAACGATTACTTTCTTTTGCAGTTTTCCATAGCTCGAGACAATCGGAAATGTATGCTGCTTCAGACGCTGTCAAGGAAGAGGTGGGCTTGCGATCTTTCATTCTAATATTAATTAAACATTACAGTAACCTCTGAATGGAATTCGATGAAAAGTGCCACAGAGATAGATTATTAGCTGGATTAACTCGTCACGTGGCTATTATCATGTTATGTAACATGGGTAACAGTACAACATGCAGCTCAATGCTCATTGTGTCGGCTGGTCCTGGCAACAATGGCTCGCTGGGCTGTTTGTTTGTTTACTGTACGACTCTTCCACAAACGATTGTGTCACATTATGTATTGTACAAGACATGACGCACTGCTCTCGCCTATGCTATAAGCAGGGCCCTTCTTCTCAACATTTGATCATAAGTGGTTGACGCAGCCAACATGCAACACGCGTGCTATATAGTCTACTTTGTAGCAGCTCAGCAGGAAGATGTGGGGATCGGGGCTCGAGCGTATACACCACCTATACCTAACTATGCCAGCTCCCCTAGACATCCCTTTCTGTTCGCGCTCACGCTCCCCATTATATGACACAAGTTGCCCGCCCTCAATTGTTTTTGCCATTTAATTGATAGCGCGAGTTTAACCCAAATTTAGCCCACATACCTTTCCTGAACAAAGAAATCCAGGTAGATAACTTAAAATAATACAGATTACCTTAGTCAGCGAATCCTGGGTATGTCAGAGGAAGTATGAAAATAGCTTGAATGCAGTCGAGATGCGATCTCTTCGAAAAATGTGCGGCGAAACGATATTAGATCGAATCCGCAATGAAGAGATTCGCAAATCAACTGGCGTGAATGAGGGCGTGATTGTAAAGATGAAGAAAGGCATGTTACGTTGGTTTGGACACATAGAAAGGATGAGTGAAGAAAGATTGACGAAACAGATATACAAAGCAAAAGTGTGTGCAAGAAGAGGCAGAGGAAGGCCACGTTCCAACTACCTGGATCAAATAGATCGAACTCTGAAGGACGGGAACGTTAAGAGTACTCGAAACCGACGAGCATGTATGAAGAGACTGATGAATGTGGACGAAGCGAAAGAGGTATGTAGAGAGAACTGGCGCTCTATACTCTCTTCCTAACCCGTTAGGGACTCGGCGTGATGATATGTACCTTAGTCAGGTAATAATAACCTCAAAAAATTCTGCACCGATGAGCTCAAATGTTAACACAATATTATGTACAATCCGCTTAACTTTAGTAAATACATCCATTCAACATGTTCAAATCCCATATAATAAATGACTTTCTATTACAATTAACGATAATATATATTTTATATATGGTAATGTACGTGTACTTAGTGAGTGTACCCTGTGTGGTGTCGTGTACGCAGATAAAGCCAGTCCCCATCTGGCTGTGCGTTTGCCTGGTGGCGTCGTACATCGTGGCGGGCACGTTCCTGTTCAAGCGCTGGGAGGGCTGGGCCTACCTGGACGCGGCCTACTTCTGCTTCATCACCCTCACCACCATCGGCTTCGGGGACTTCGTGCCCGCGCAGGTACCTGCTGCTGCATTACTCCACACCTGCTATACCACATCCGAATTCAGAGGCCCTGCAAATACTAAATTAGAAACATCACACTTGGATTCTTTTTAACAAAAGCCATCATATTCGTTTTATATACAGTATTGTTATTGCTATCATTGGAATACGCTATAGATAGTGCCATCCACGAAGACGCGCCCTACTATTCTTCCTTATAGTTTCATAGTGTAAGTGTGCAAACTTCCACTAATGTTTGAGTATTGTCGATACACACTGATTACCTATGAGTGCACACGCATTAACGGACTTGGGTTATACTCCCCGCATCCCGCAACCCCCTGAACTAGTAATTGGTGGGGCGCTTCTTCGTGGATGGCACTATCTATACACGATTATTATGGTGTCTATGCGTCCTTCCCATTAGCGCCTTCGCTACGGCCCCCACCCCTAGACAAAATCGGTAAAGTTTTTCGCAGGTAGTCATTGCCATACAATGCCTACTGTAAGCGTGATCAATGTATTTTGTAGGGGTGTAGGTGTCTAGATACGTCAAGTGCGGCGTAGTAATGTATCCGGGTGTGTGTAGGGGCAGCGCGTGGACGACGCGGCGGCGGCGGTGCACTCGATCGCGCTGTGCTCGCTGTACCTGCTGTTCGGCATAGCGCTGCTGGCCATGTCCTTCAACCTGGTGCAGGAGGAGGTGCGCGCCAACGTCGCCTCGCTCGCCACCAAGCTAGGCATCATCAAGCCGAGGGACTCGCACCACGACTCTGACACGGACTATTGACTCTGGAGCAGTCAGTTCGTCCTTTGGATCTGGAGCCATTGCAGGAGTGTACAATTAAACGCTGAATCCTTATCAAATGACAAAGTTATAATTGAGATGACGAGTCTATTTAAGGGAAAGATTACAAGCGTATTTAGAGCTAATCAAACCGTGTGTGCATTATATTATAGACTTGCATGCATCGGAAAAGTAGCGTAGTTTGAAGGTTTCTAAAGGAACTTATGTTGTTGTGGGAATAGTACGTGAAAGTGGATATTAAACTTGTAAGTCGTATCGACTGTTTCATTTCTTAGCCTCAGAGGTATCGAGACCTTTACCTTATCATGAGTGAAGGGAGATCGACAAAACATAACCTGATTGAGAATTATATTCTCGGGATCATATGGATTTTATCCTCAGCACGGTAAGTATATATATATATAAAGAAGTAAATACCTATAAATAATACATCCTAACGCCTTCCTACAAGGTACCCCTCTAGTATATTAATAGTAGTCTATGGGTACCCCAAGGGGTAGGTAGAGATATATTGCAGGTGCCAATGTGACCGATGGAGAGTTTATCGCCGTAACAAAAGCACGATAATACATACGCCATTAATTGAATGTCTTCTCAAACGTATGCAGGTTTCCTCTCGATGTTTTCCTTCACCGTAAAGCTCGTGGTGTGAGTAATCACTGTACTTAAGTTCAGAAAAATTCATTGGTACAGTGGGGATTCGAACTTGCGTGTGTTGCATGCAACTACTCGATCCACTCGGCCTCCACGGCACTCTTATACAAATATAATCTTCCCTTTAAAATATCATGTTAAATTTTTTTTAATAGCAGCTGTGCCCCCTTATTGTGACTCGCGTTAAATTTAATTTTGATCATTGACATAAACATATTGTGATAACTTCTCCGCTCCCTTGAGGCGAACCATAGTAATATATAGCCTTCTTATTACATAATATGGCCTTCCTCTCATTACATAAACAGGCTCTCAACGCGATGTGACAAGTGTGCTCAAACAATAAATAAACATACTTTTTCTATGTATTTTTTTTATTCGATAAACGTGTAGTAATTTCATTGATTACAATAAAGTAGGCATTCCCAAATTATTTTGGGAAGGGAATTTTTTCCAAAATGTATGAATGAACCTCAGACCCCTGTAGCTATAATATTACTTGTGAGTGATCATTACTTTGTGCAGGCGACTAGATCGACTAGTTAAGATATTAAAATTTTAAAAATATTAGTCATTACTATAATAACAAGTAGGTGCTTATAGCACAGCTTATACAGTCTTTAAAGTTTTAAACAAAAATTCACAATCGACTTATAGACCTAGTCAACCCCCAAAATCTCCCCAGTCTCTTTTATGACGACCCTGGGATACTTACCACTTTGGGAATCCCTGCAATAAAGTACGTATTCGGATAACGAGTAATTTAATTCCATGAACTACGATCCAGGTATGAAGCAACCTGCAGATGTGCACGTAAGGGTGGCGACACAAACGCGGCAATCGTCAGGAATGAGCTTGCTTATTGAGTACATTAGTGGGCATCATGACGTGTGGAAACGTTCCGTCTATAAGTCCGGTACGGTGCGGATGGTGCGGCGGAGCGTGACCTATTGCAGCGTCGGGCCGAGTCAGCGCGCGCGAGGTTGCCGGTCCCACGCCGGATGGCGCCCGTCCGGCCGCCGCCCTCCTGCCCGCTCGCGGCAGCTGCCGCTCCGATACTTCCGATAGTATTATGTGAAACGGCAACCTCACCGTACACGGTTCTACTACTAAATTCGTATAAAATATTACAAACAATTGAATTCTTATACTTACAAACTGTTCATATTTGGGAATTCCCTTCTACGTATACATACCTAGCTAGAGCATACTGTGTTTGTTGTGACATTTGTAGCTGAATTGTAAGACATGTCTGATTCGGATAGAAGCTCTCTTCGGTAAGTGTGCATTTACCGAGTTGCCTAGTTACTAGAACACATATATGTTAATAGCACTGCAATTTGTCCACTATTGTCTTAATGGTAGTTCAACTAGTTTATTAGTATACATATACAAATTTTAATTATTTAGAGCCGTGGTGGCCGAGTGGTTCGAGCAGTTGCCTGCGACGCAAAGGTCGCAAGTTCGAATCCCGACTGTACCAATGAGTTTTTCTGAACTTAAGTACAGTGATTAGTCACACCACGAGCTGTACGGTGAAGGAAAACATCGAGGAAACCTGCATACGTCTGAGAAGAAATTCAAAGGCGTATGTATAGTCGTGCTGGAATAACGGCGATGGACTCGCCATCTGCCACGTTGGTACCTACATACATATATCTCTGGCGGAAAGTGGGTGTGTGGGTATTACCTATACACCTCTGCCTTCCCCTTCGGGGACCCATGTGGGAAGGGTGAGGATAGTTAGGTATATTTAATTCACTGCAGCCAGTGTTTCCCTAATAAAACCATTTGAAAAGTGTTTGCAAAGATTGCATGTATAGTATACTATTGTTCGGTAGGCTGAGCGAGCAGTCGCGGCACCTGGTGTCGACCAAGGAGCTGATCCTGCAGATGCGCAAGCAGCCGTGCCTGTGGGACCGCACGAGCCCCCAGTACCGGGAGCGGGACACCAAGGAGAAGGCCTGGAAGCAAATATGCGAATACTTTTATCCTGACTTCGATACGCTGAAGAAATCCAACCAGATGGAAATTGGTAATATGATTAGTCCATATAGTTACTATTGTAGTCGTAAATAACAATTATTCATTGTCACGCCAATAACGAACATCTACGTATTCTATTATATCCTGACGCCTTCCCACAAGGCTCCCCGATGGGGTAGGCAGAGGTATATTTTAGGTATTAAAGTGACAGATAGCGCGTCCATCGTCGTTACTCAAGCATGACTTCATACGCCTTTGAATTTCTTCTCAAACGTATGCAGGTTTCCTATCGATGTTTTGTTACACCGAAAAGCTCGTGATGTGACTAACCGCTGTTCAGAAACAATCATTGGTATAGTCGGGATTCGAACTTGCATTCTTCGTGTTGCAGGCAACTAGTCAAACCACTCGGCAACCACGGCATTTATATATATAATATATATTCTCACGCCTTCCCACAAGGGTCCCCTAAGGGGTAGGCAGAGGTGTATAGGTAATACCCACACACCCACTTTCCGCCAGAGGTATATTAGGTGCCAACGTGACAGATGGCGAGTCCATCGCCGTTACTCCCGCATGACTATACATACGCCTTTGAATTTATTCTCAGACGTATGCAGGTTTCCTCTCGATGTTTTCCTTCACCGTAAAGCTCGTGGTGTGACTAATCACTGTACTTAAGTTCAGAAAAACTCATTGGTACAGTCGGGATTCGAACTTGCTACCTTTGCGTCGCAGGCAACTGCTCGAACCACTCGGCCACCACGGCTTACACGGCATTTATATAAATAAAGAAATAAAAAAGAAATATAAATATATATATATATACATATATAATATATATATACATATAATATATATATATATATATATATGTATATTATATATGTATATATATGTATATTTCTTCCGGAAATGGGCCGGAGTTACGAGTGCAGCGGAGCTTTTTAACCTCGTCAAGGACCGAGACAAATATGCGGAGCTGACTGCCAACCTTCACTAGTTGGAGAGGCACTATAAGAAGAAGATTTCTTTTGTACGTGTTTGTCAACACCTAAACGGCTGGACCGATTTTAATGGATTTTTTCTAAGTGATTCGAGATTGGTTTAGATTCACAATTGGTGGCGCTGCGGTCGTATTTCAGGAAATTATGATTTTTCTAAATAATAGTAATATTATACTATAACTCTGAAGGACGGGAACGTTAAGAGTACTCGAAACCGACGAGCATGTATGAAGAGACTGATGAATGTGGACGAAGCGAAAGAGGTATGTAAGTCTAGAGAGAACTGGCGCTCTATACTCTCTGCCTACCCCGTTAGGGACTTGGCGTGATGATATGATGATGATGATACTATAACTACGATTTTTCAAAATACATAGTATTTAGCAAAATACATAGTATAGATTCCGATGTGTTCAACTCTTCATCAACTGTATAGCAGCGCCCGAACAACATTTTGTGTAGTCGAGTATCAAAATTTACATATTATTTTTAATATAATGTAGTGTATAGCACTTTAAAACAATTGAAGCAATGCAATACCTCAGAGGTGTCAAGTACGCGTCGTTGTCCGCAGGTCACCTCATAACAAAGAAGTGGTACAACGTGCGCGATGCCTACAAGAAGTCCATGAAGCCAGGTTCGCGCGCCGCCAGCCGGCCGTACGTGTACGCCAACCTGCTCACCTTCCTGAACTACTCCAATGTCACCAAGCCTGACAAGTCCCCCAACGAGGTGGACGACGACCGGGAAGAAGTCGACAAGTGGGTCAACCAGGTATTCGTCGACATCGACAACGAGGACGTTGACGAAACTCCCAACCTGGAGCCACCGAAGGTTAAGTACGAGTACACGGGCGACAATAATAAAACCACTGAAGAGGGTCACGTGGACGACAACATCGTGTCATTGCTAGCGAGCCTCATAAGGAAGGAGGAGGACGAGGATAGGGCCTTCTTCAAGTCCATCACGCCGGCTGTGAAGCGGCTGCCGGAGAGCGCCAAGTTCACCTTTAGGATCGAAGTAATGAAGTTGCTGAACAATTTGAAAGTGCACGGTCGGCTCGTTGGCCCTCCGCGGCGAGCGACGGCCATGGACACTGATAGCGAATGAGTGGACCCTGAACTGTGACTAGCTTAGCTAATATTCTTGTACACTTTCTCTGTTTCTGTGTATGCAGTTTCACATGGGTCCCCATAGGGGTAGGCAGAGGTGAGATAATAGGTACACACCCACCGGATATATATTTAGGTGTGAACGTGTCAGACTGAGATTGAACATACATACAACTCAACTCGGCATGGCATTGAAAATTATTTCTATGCTACAAAGAGGATCATTCTGAAATGGTCCACTTCCCACTTGACTTGTACAATCCACTATTCTATAATAGCGCGTGTAAATATTGAACGAATGTACTGTTACTGTTATGTTTGTTTATGTGATTGAATGATTGTAGTTGTAATACCCAATAAAAAGGTTTTTTTATGTGTTATCATTGTTTGTTATATGTAAGTGTGTACCACGATGTTGACAAGGAACCGAAATTTGAAATGTATTATAAAGTGTCGTCGACTGCAGATACAATAATCAAAACAACATTTATTAAAATATCAATGTACGTTCAGCTTACAATACTTGTTATGACAGAAGCTACGCGTATCATATTATAAATTATGATTATTCTTGATCTCCACTAATCCCGATGCTACTCGCCCGAGTATGTCCAACATTATAAGTTGCGAATTTAACAGGAAACGACGTGCGTGCTAGTAGGGTCAGCCATTGCTAGATCAGTGCGGACACCCGGTGACCATGTCTAACGAAGAGAAAGGTGGCAAGCAGGGCGGAGTGGACCTGGACCAGATCCTGGTGGAGGAGGTGGGCCAGTTTGGGCGGTACCAGCTCGTCACACTTGCTCTCGCGGCGATACCGGTCATATTCGCAGCCTTCGCCTCTGGAGAGTACATCTTCACTACGGCCAGGATACCCACAAGGTGTTAAATCGCTCGGAAACATTGTTGTACTAGATCCGTGATGTATGTGTGGAATGTGCGTTTGTTATAGAATATTTTGTGGTTGTGCTGCGTGCGGGGTGGTGCAGCTGACACTTATGCTCATAGATCAAAGGGCAAACTGTTATGCTCGAGAGCAAAGATTACTATGCACTAGAACACACTTTAGACTATGCTAAAGAGCAAAGTTTGAGTCCAGACCGTATTAAAGTTTATTTTCAAAATCTCTCAATTCTGGGTACGACATCAGTTCAAATAGTGCGCATAGTTGTAGTGCCTTCCCTGCAGATTCCTGAAGTTCCTGAAGACTCCTGACGTTATCCACTGTCTGTGGATAACGTCAGGTTACAGTCAGGTTACAGTACAGGTTACAGAGTATAGCGCTGCCTTCATGCCCCTCTTCATTGCTAGCTGCAAATACTCAGCTTTGTTCCAGCTGCCTTACGCGCCATAATTTCTCGCTTTCATCCAATACAATATTATGTGTATTCTTTATTTCGTAAATATATAAGAAGGTAATAATTGAATTAAAGAATACGTCAGTTTTAAGGACTGTCAACGTGCCTCCTCGAGTATATAAGACTTTAATAGGTGCCCCTAATCATGTTAATGCCGCAGATGCCTGATCCAGCAGTGCGATAGTGCTCAGCCGGAATTCGCCCCGTCGTGGGTCCTGAACGCGATCCCAGGCACCAGCCTGGAGTCCTTCGAGAGCTGCGAGCGCTACTCGAACAGCTCCAGCCAGAGCGCCGTCACGCCCGGCACCTGTCCCGCCACGCTCTTCGACCAAACGCGCACTGAAGGCTGCCAGGACTACGTCTATGAAAACACCGACACCGTTGTTTACGACGTGAGCTTCGAACTTTATTTGCGAACATCCAGTCTGGCGAACATTGTGGTGATGGTCATATAATCTTGCAATTTTACGTGTACAGTTCGGAATGGCCTGCGACGAGTGGCGCCGATCCCAGATCGGATCCATTCGAACGATTGGCTCGTTGCTGGTGCTGCCTATTACCGGGTACATCTCTGACCGCTGGGGGCGGCGCGTGGCGCTCACACTCAACGCGTTCAATACCGGCTGGATCGGTCTCGTGCGGTCCTTCGTCAACTCCTACGAATGGTTCCTTGCCCTGGAGGTGGTCGAAGCTACCTTCGGAGCTGGCGGATACTCTTCCTGCTACATTCTCGGTATGAAAGAACTTAAATAAAGAAACAAATATTATTCTATCAATTCCATTGCTATCTATTGCGTGTCGTGTAGAATTCACAGATAGAAGAATAATTCCGTTTCTTAAAAAAATGCAAACCTAAAACATTCCAATACATAGAATTACTGGAAGAATTACTGTTTAAAAAACGGGGATGTCGGTTTCCGTTATACAGGTTTATTTCTTGGCTATTCTTGGAGATAGTAGCATCAATTTTAAAAAGTATTTTAGTTAAAAACAAGGTACAATAAGTAGGTAGCACGTGTGCCCTATACTCAATGTGTAAAATAATACATACATTATTAGAATTTTTTCAATAATATATACATTTGTAAGCCACCACGCCAAGTCTCAATCGGGGTAGGCATAGAGAGTACAGTGAGCTTTCGGTCCATTACATTCTGTCAATAATATTAATTATCTGTATGCAGACGTTACTGATTCTGTTCTTCGTTTTATCCTTCCCAGTGACGGAGTTGGTGGGCCCAAAATACAGAGTGATAGCGGGAGCGTCCATGTCAACCATGTTTGCGATCGGGCAAATGATGCTCGGTCTGATTTCTTGGGGCGTGCTGCCGTGGCGGACCCTCACACAAGTCCTGTATGCACCCCAGCTGCTGGTTGTGAGTTATTTCTGGATACTCTCGGAATCGGTTCGTTGGCTCATGAGCAAAGGGAGGTATGAAGAATCTGCGGCTGTTCTCAGGAAGGTTGCTAAAATGAACAACAAGGAACTATCCCAAAAGTCATTGGAGGCCCTGCGAGCCACCGCAGAAGCAGAACGGAATATGGAGAAACCAAAAGAGCCGTGGTTGCCAATGCTTGTCTTCAGGTCTAAGAAAATTCTGTTGCGATGCTGTGTGTCACCCATTTGGTGGATCACGACAACTTTGGTGTACTACGGAATGAATATAAATTCTGTGAACCTATCCGGGAACCGGTTCTTGAACTACGTAGCCGTGGCTGCTGTCGAAATCCCCGGCTACTGGACCGCTATCCTCTTGCTCGATCGACTTGGAAGGAAGCCTGTTCTCATTGGCGCCTACTGGGTCTGCGCTGCTTGCCAATTTGGATTTGTCTTTGTTCCTGATGGTAAGCTTTGGGCCTTCATTTCTACAGTTAGCATATATTTAAAGTTAGTGACTTTTCAATCAACAATTAATGTTCCAACTAGCAATTTAATATTATATGAAATATATTTCCTGGATTTTACAGACATGGGCGGCCTTTCTCTTTTCTTGTACCTGTTGGGCAAGTTCTGCATAGCAATAGTAGTGACTTCAGTGTACGTGTACACCGCGGAGCTGTACCCCACCAAGTACCGGCACAGCCTGTTTGCCTTCTCCTCAATGGTGGGACGGCTTGGCTCCATCACTGCGCCTCTGACGCCGGCACTTGTGAGGTTTATTCTTATAATTAAGAATCCTCACGCCTTCCCACAAGGGTCCCCGAAGGGGTAGGCAGAGGTATATATCCTCACGCCTTCCCACAAGGGTCCCCGAAGGGGTAGGCAGAGGTGTATAGGTAATACCCACACACCCACTTTCCGCCAGAGGTATATTAGGTGCCAACGTGACAGATGGCGAGTCCATCGCCGTTACTCAAGCACGACTATACATACGCCTTTGAATTTCTTCTTAGATGTTTGATGATCTCTGATATTTTCCTTCACCGTAAAGCTCGTGGTGTGACTAATCACTGTACTTAAGTTCAGAAAAACTCATTGGTACAGTCGGGATTCGAACTTGCGACCTTTGCGTCGCAGGCAACTGCTAGAACCACTCGGCCACCACGGCTCATCTAATTATATACTAATATTATATACTAATAATTACATACTAATTAAGAAAAAGACGTTTTTTGGAATACTATTTTTAAATCAGCTCCTTATGGCTCCGGGGTACTACATTGACTATTTGTACTATTAACTATTTGTTCAGTGACCCGGCTTCGCGCCGATGCATTTTAGAAATTATCGGTTGACCAACAGTTGGAACACACAAGAAAAAGTGAATCTCATGACATTTATGGATATCTTAAATACTGCGCTAGACAGGAGCAAATGGAAGGAGCTCAGGTCTTAAATGTACGATGATATCACAATTTGAAACCCGCAAGATGAAGTATTTTTTTAAAGTAATTTTGAGTCGTTAGGAATTTAGAAACTCAAACCACAATTTAAACTTATATACAATTTTGAAAGTCATACACTATTACTAAATGGGCTAAACATTAAGAAATCTTTAATTATTGTCTTTCAGTTGTGCAAAACCCCTACAAAAAAGTGTGCCTGTGTCTCCTACAACTTGCTATATAGCTTTTTTACTTGACAATTTATGTTATATATGTGAAATTCTTTTGGATGTAGAAATAACTACCAAATTTTGTATGAATATTTAACTATTACAGTCGCTTCACCACTTTCTGGTCCATATACATGATGCCTTGTGCCTGTAATGAGCGTATCGTGCGTGTGTGCGTTGCGCAGGCGCTGACCGTGTGGCACGCGCTGCCGTCCGTGCTGTTCGGTTCCTTCGCGCTGGTGTCGGGCGCGCTGATCTTCACCACGCCCGAGACGCTGGGCACCACGCTGCCGGACTCCTTCGAGGACGCCGAGAACCTCGGCCGGCCAGCCAAGCGCTCGCCCGCGCCCGCTTGAACGATCTCAACACACACACACACACTCTGCCCTACTTATATCTCAACACACACACTCTGCCCTACTTATATCGAATACATAAATTTTATAGTGTTGTTGTAATACTTTATGAGAAATAAATCATATTATACATCTCTTTCAGTGTATACTCAATTTGAGATTTTCGGGTGATTTACGTTTCCAAAGTTTTCTTACGAACCAGAATCATCAGCTGTCTGAAAAGAATTCGTGAAACAATGACATAAAAAACTTCATTCGCTGTGGCTTCACAATTCCAAAACACTACCCTGAACATCTCGGAGAGCGTTGGGATCCTTGGAGTTGACATTTCTAGCGACGTTCAGTTCCGTGGTAATTTAGAGGACAAGTTTAAGTTGTGGTGTCTAGGAAACTCGGTGTGCTCAACAGAGCTAAGCAGTTCTTTACATCGGAACAAAGGTACCTCCCGCCATCGACGTGGAATTCATCCCCATACCTTGGAACCGAAAAGTATACTATATATACTAAATATACTACTAGTCTAGAGTATTACGTGGTTCCAAATCCTCTTTATCTATATAATATAATAATATATAATATATCCTCATGCCTTCCCACAAGGGTCCCCGAAGGGGTAGGCAGAGGTGTATAGGTAATACCCACACACCCACTTTCCGCCAGAGGTATTTTAGATGCCAACGTGACAGATGGCGAGTCCATCGCCGTTACTCAAGCACGACTATACATACGCCTTTTGAATTTCTTCTCAGACGTATGCAGGTTTCCTCTCGATGTTTTCCTTCACCGTAAAGCTCGTGGTGTGACTAAGCACTGTACTTAAGTTTAGAAAAACTCATTGGTACAATCGGGATTCGAACTTGCGACCTTCTCGTCGCAGGCAACTGCTCGAACCACTCGGCCACCACGGCTCTTATCTTTATCTTCTTCTAAATAATATTAAAATCGCCGTTCAGTAGTGTAGTTCAGTAGTATAGTTCGTAGTGTCGCAAAAACTCGACATGGCACAACCGCTTATGACGTTTTTTTTTGTGTTTATTGCATGGATCTCGGGATGGTATAGACTAACGACTGGGCCCGATAGGTTGCGCTACTATTGCGATTTATTGGTTTCCTCGAAACGAAAATGGGCGAGACAGCTACTTTTTTTTATATAGTAAAAAGTCGTCATATAATTTTTTAACATCAATGAGTTATTCATTGAAAAGAAAGCGTGATGTTGTTGACCTATTACCGAGATGAATATTTGTGTAAGCAGTAGAAGGGATGTAGGAGTACTACTGCCAGTACAGATATTCTAGGCAACTCTGATTCCTTAAAGACTACAACTGTATATCTAGGCTTAGGGGAATGGATTCAATAGATGGTTCAGTTTACGGATGCGGGCAACATCCACATAAATGTAAAAGTGTAATATGACTAATGCAAAAGTTAACAAATAACCGTTTTAGCAAATAGTTAAAAAAAATTGATAGGTACATATTAATCCTTTTAAAAAAAAGAAGGGGCTGCGCCTAAACGCTAGCAAGACTAAGGTTCTGGTATTCGAAAGAGATGAACAAGTGACCGAGTGTGCTATATCGGTAAATGGGCAGATTCTAGAGCAAGTGAATGAATTTGTATATCTTGGAAGCATGTTCACACGAGATGGAAAGTATGAAAAAGATATTGAAAGAAGGATAACTGGCGTGAATGAGGGCGTGATTGTAAAGATGAAGTAAGGCATGTTACGTTGGTTTGGACACATAGAAAGGATGAGTGAAGAAAGATTGACGAAACAGATACACAAAGCAAAAGTGTGTGCAAGAAGAGGCAGAGGAAGGCCACGTTCCAACTACCCGGATCAAATAGATCGGACTCTCAAGGACGGGAACGTTAAGAGTACTCGAAACCGACGAGCATGTATGAAGAGACTGATGAATGTGGACGAAGCGAAAGAGGTATGTAAGTCTAGAGAGAACTGGCGCTCTATACTCTCTGCCTACCCCGTTAGGGACTTGGCGTGATGATACATATTAATCCGGGTAGTTCCTCTCGAAGCAGGCAATGAAATCGAGAGCGTCTAGACTTAGGTATAGACTTTATTTTAACATGAGATCAGAATCTTATTGATATTGATTATAGGATAATGAAAACTCGGGTCATTCACTGCCATAGTCAGCTATTTGTTTTTGTAACGCGGTGTTAGGTTAATAAGTAAGGCAAGTCTGACTGATAGGTACTTACTCGCACCTACTTAGATAACGTGTCCAAGGAGTGTCGTGTGCACTGTAACCTCTACGATGTCATTTTGTTTTCTCAGATAACAACGTTATTATGGTAGGTAACTGGCCGTTCGAAGAGGGGAATTATATGGTATTACATTTCGTACTAATTATTGACTAAGCGAGCCGTGGTGGTCGAGTGGTTCGAGCAGTTGACTGCGACACAAAGATCGGTGTTCGAATCCCGACTGTACCAATGAGTTTTTCGTCGCTGTCGCTGTGGTCGAATAATATTTAATTCTGTCATGAATTATGATAAGGTATCGATTACAATGATTATTGACGGAGGTTACTTGTATCACGTTGTAAATCATGATTATGTTTTGATCTCCAATTAATGCCGATATGTCATAGTCTCATTATGAGATAGGAAGTTGTAAAGTTAACACTTTGAGGAAGGCTCGCGGGGTCAGTAATTGTTTGTTCTGTGCGGAGACAACGCAGGCATGTCTAACGAAGAGAAAGGTGGCAAGCAGGGCGGAGTGGACCTGGACCAGATCCTGGTGGAGGAGGTGGGCCAGTTTGGGCGGTACCAGCTCGTCACACTTGCTCTCGCGGCGATACCGGTCATATTCTCAGCTTTCGCCTCCGGAGAGTACATTTTTACTACGGCCAGGATACCCACGAGGTGACGTATCGTTGGCATTGATAAGAATTTGATCCACATGAGAACTTACCCATCTTCATTTACATAATTCTTCAGTGCGTGTCTGTGACCTGTTAAACGGCTGGCGATTTTTGTATGTGTTCAGAGGCTTCGAGATTAAATACTTCACCCTAAGCTGCACGGGAGCATGCTGAGCGGGACACCTAGTATAATCGTAAAGTCAAGCATTATGCTGATTGGCCTATTATTTGATTCCGTCCTGGCCGTTGATCAGGTCTTTTCATCATCTGAGTTAATTAAATGGTGGGTGTGTGGGTATTATCTATACACCTCTGCCTGCCCCGGGCTCTTCGGGGACCCTTGTGGGAAGGCGTGAGGATATCTTATTATTATTAGTATTAAACTATGGCTATTATACAAATTATGCCGTAAAAGAAGTGGTCCAGGTTGATCTTGCGTATCAATGAATTCTTATATGAAAGTGAAAGCGATAGGATAATAGCGATAAAATACTCGAACCTTAATATTTCTACTAGTAGTAAGCAAATCTGTATTTTTCAATTTAGGTCTCGCGCTGCTCGGTTCCAAAGGAGGTTCCTTCCGCGAACGCTCAGGCTGTGGAATGAGCTCACCGTGGGGTGTTCCTTGGAGAGTACAGCTTAAAGTTCTTCAAGAAGAGTGTGAGAAGATTCCACCGGGGGCGGCAGCGCGCGAGTAATACCGCTGGTGTTGCAAGCGTCCATAGGCGACGGTAACCGCTTACCATCTGGTGGACCTCATGCTTGTCTGCCACCCGTGTGGTATAAAAAAAAGTTGACTTTTTCGCGATAAGAAATAGGAAGTGATTTTCAAATTGTATTGTGTCGCGTTAAGAGCCAAAAAACAGGATTTAAACGCGAGTCCGTCAGTAAAAGTCTAATTTGCTCAAGGATATTGATAGATGTAATCATGTTCATGCCACAGATGCCTGATCCAGCAGTGCGACAGTGCTCAGCCGCAATTCGCCCCGTCGTGGGTCCTGAACGCGATCCCAGGCACCAGCCTGGAGTCCTTCGAGAGCTGCGAGCGCTACTCGAACAGCTCCAGCCAGAGCGCCGTCACGCCCGGCACCTGTCCCGCCACGCTCTTCGACCAAACGCGCACTGAAGGCTGCCAGGACTACGTCTATGAAAACACCGACACCGTTGTTTATGACGTCAGCTTCGAACTTTATTTGCGAACATCCAGTCTGGCGAACATTGTGGTGATGGTAATATAATCTTGCAATTTTACGTGTACAGTTCGGAATGGCCTGCGACGAGTGGCGCCGATCCCAGATCGGATCCATTCGAACGATTGGCTCGTTGCTGGTGCTGCCTATCACCGGGTACATCTCTGACCGCTGGGGGCGGCGCGTGGCGCTCACACTCAACGCGTTCAATACCGGCTGGATCGGTCTCGTGCGGTCCTTCGTCAACTCTTACGAATGGTTCCTTGCCCTGGAGGTGGTTGAGGCTACTGTCGGTGCGGGGGCGTACTCTTCCTGCTATATTCTGGGTAGGTGCAATGGTTATGAACATTATTTAGGGTTGTTGTAGCAGACCTGATCAACATATGAAGTATGTAATGCACACATATTTCAAACTTGGCACACATTGTGCATCCGGTTCTAGCTTTTTCTGCAAAATATGAAAGAATTGTTACATTCCTTTGAACAGACTGGTTTCTTTAAATATGTTGTGTTTTCGTTTTTAGTAACGGAGTTGGTGGGCCCTAAGTACCGAGTGATAGCGGGAGCGACAATATCAACCATGTTCGCAGTCGGGCAAATGATTCTCGGTCTTATCGCTTGGGGCGTGCTGCCGTGGCGGACCCTCACTCAAGTCCTGTATGCACCCCAGCTGCTGGTGGTGAGCTATTTCTGGATACTCTCGGAATCAGTTCGTTGGCTCATGAGCAAAGGGAGGTATGAAGAATCT
Organism: Drepana arcuata; assembly: GCA_016069955.1. Classification (NCBI taxonomy): domain Eukaryota; kingdom Metazoa; phylum Arthropoda; class Insecta; order Lepidoptera; family Drepanidae; genus Drepana; species Drepana arcuata. The sequence continues at coordinate 38,776 of JACCPG010008432.1, read as the reverse complement.
GAAGCCATTCTCAAGAAGGTTGCTAAAAGAAATAACAAGGAACTATCCCAAAAGTCATTGGAGGCCCTGCGAGCCACCGCAGAAGCCGAACGGACTATGGAGAAGCCAAAGGAGCCGTGGCTGCCCATTCTCGTATTCAGATCCAGGACGATTTTGTCGCGGTGCTGCGTGTCTCCAATTTGGTGGATCACCAATACACTTGTGTACTATGGGATGAACATTAACGCGGTGAACCTTTCCGGAAACCGGTTCTTGAACTACGTAGCGGTGGCTGCGGTTGAAATCCCCGGCTACTGGACCGCGATCCTCTTGCTCGATCGCATTGGGAGGAAGCCTGTCCTCATCTGTGCCTACTGGCTCTGCGCTGCTTGCCAATTTGGATTCGCCTTCGTTCCTGATGGTAAATTTTTGTATCATTTCCTATTCAGATTTATAGAAACAGCTTCGGGAAATAATTATTTCCCTCTTGGTTTGTAGATATGAGTGGCCTCTCGCTGTTCTTGTACCTCTTCGGCAAGTACTGCATCGCGATAGTGATGACTTCAGTGTACGTGTACACCGCGGAGCTGTACCCCACCAAGTACCGGCACAGCCTGTTTGCCTTCTCCTCAATGGTGGGACGGCTTGGCTCCATCACTGCGCCTCTGACGCCGGCACTTGTGAGTTCACACTTTTTCGTATTTTGTTATGGGTTTCAGCTACAGCAGACCTCATTGAATTTTATCAATAATTACTGATCAGCTCCAATGTTTATAATTGGATTGTCATGAACTAGATTGACATTATGAACTAGACGCGGCTTATGCAGAATACAAAACATGGTGACTGCTTCTGCTGGACATCAAGTCTTATTAAAACGTTTTTCAAATTATTTAGCCCTCATTATATTTTGAAGCTCTTTAGGTTTCTAGAACATGGACTGGTCCAATATGTTTTTTGAACATTATGTTCAACTGTTCGTGTGATCCAGAGGAGGCGTATACAATAAGTAAATAATATCTATATATTCAAGACTCTAGTGGAAGGACGGTATAGTTCGCGATTGTTGATGTTCCTGATTACCTGGTGGTGGGTTCTGTAGAGAACAAGAATGACAGAAAGCTCTCCCTTTTCCTCACTATAGGGTTTGTTCGTCATGTTATACTCTGGGTACAGCCTTTTCTGCCTACCCATGACGGACTGGCCTGATAATATGAAACTTTTGTCGACGCTTATAATCAACGCCATCTCTCGGCCATAAGTAAGTTAATGTGGTACACACCTGTAAGTCATTAGAAGCGTGTATGATGCAGGCATTGACAACAGTAGGTATCCTTGATATGGAAGATACGGAATTAGCGCTCGTGATTATTAATCGCAAGTAGCGATAGCGATAGCAATAATTATATTATGGAGTAGTAGGTATATTTGCGCACGCGCTTATCACATTTCGTGGGAATTTATTAATTTTACACTTGTAGTAAAACTGTAAAGTATATGTAATTCAAGTACAATAAACAAATATTGTAATGATTAGATAGTTTACACCTGTATCCGCTGGACAAGTCGGTGTGCATGAGGAACCTAATGGAGCTCATCTGTTGTATTGATATCAGTCATTGTTGGCAGTAACTGTACGAAACTGACCATTTAATGTCGCGCTGCTTCCGTTAAGACTTGCCGTTACAGTTTATACCTATGAAAGGCTTAAAACTTTATGTCTTTTTTAGTGTTGCTATCATACATTCCATACCTTACTTTTGAAAAGAGTAACCATGGAGTTTCTTGCCGGTTCTTCTCCATGGAAGCGACCAACCCGAACCGTGCTTCTTTTTCGACGTTTTATAAGTGCCCACTTGTGCCTATGTAAAATTAAAAGATTTTGATTTTGATTTTGATACCTAGGAATTAGAATAGGAACCGACGGAAAACTTCTTTTTATTTTATAAGTACATCATTTTCCAACCTTCCTTTTTTCTAACCTATAACAATATGAATAGCATAGCCGATGCCTGTAATGAGCGTATCGTGCGTGTGTGCGTTGCGCAGGCGCTGACCGTGTGGCACGCGCTGCCGTCCGTGCTGTTCGGTTCCTTCGCGCTGGTGTCGGGCGCGCTGATCTTCACCACGCCCGAGACGCTGGGCACCACGCTGCCGGACTCCTTCGAGGACGCCGAGAACCTCGGCCGGCCAGCCAAGCGCTCGCCCGCGCCCGCTTAAACGATCTCAACACACACACACACACACACTCTGCCCTACTTATATCGAATACATACATTTTATAGTATTGTTGGTTTTATTCTAAGCGATAGCAAATCAGAGACTAACAAGAGGTATTAACAGTGGTCTACACTTTTTCCGTAATTTTCTCCGGAAGTCAGGCATTTTATACGAAAGTTTTCAGGAAGTTTCACTTTATAAATGTCTAGCTGTCCCGCCCAGCTTCGCCCGGGTGAAAAAGTAAAATTTCCTGAAACACGATCGCAGCGCCACCTATCGGGTCCAATTGTGATGTAAGCTATCCTATCTTGTTCTCCTTATCCTATCTAAGTTGGATCAAACTGCACACGGTGTGCAAATTTGATTGAAATCGGTTAAGTTGTTTAGGAGCCCATCGCGGAATTAATTGCCATAAAAAAGGTTATAGTGAGTCTATGTCAAAAGATTTTTTTTAGAACTTTTAAAGAGGAACAATTAATTGCCTCATACAATGATATTTTCGTAACTAAAATCGTTTACGCAGCGCACGCATCGGAAGCCCTCAAAAAGGAATAATTTTCCCCGTTCTTGCATTTTTCATTTATGCTTCGCTCCTATTAGTCGTAGCGTGATGTTATATAGCCTATATAATATATAAAGCCTATATAAGTTATAAAGCCTTCCTAGAGAAATGGACTATCCAACACAAAAAAATGTTTTAATTCCAACTAGTAGTTCCTGAGATTAGCGCGTTCAAACAAACAAACAGACTCTTCAGCTTTATAATATTAGTATAGATGTTCTGATATTCAAGAAGCTTTGCATATGTGGCCGAATACCCTATAACCCTAAACTGGGTCCCGAATAAAGCTCTCCATTGAATGGTTTGAGCATCACGACCACCAACATATACTGTTACTGTTAGCCTGGTGCATCCCACTGCTGGGAAAAAATAAAATCCTATTACATCTATAAATATATATAAACGCTGTGTCCAGGCTACGTTCAATTTAGGAGCAAATGCACAAACACTTTAGTCACTTCCAAATATTGTAAGTCTTGGCGGTCAGTGACTTTTTCTTACTTACGTAAGTATAGTGATTCACAGGCCTTACGGTGAAGGAAAACATCGTGAGAGCACTTGCATACGTTTAAGAAGAAATTCAACGACGTATTATTATCTAATTAATGAATTAATTAAATTAGTCGTAGTATTATCTCCTGGGAAAACACGGTACCTATACATACACAAATACGAAAATACTGCAATTAGGGTGTTCACACTGTTGTGACAGTGTATCAATCAGGAATCAAACCTATCATTGTATGTGCATCGGTGTCAACGTGGCCGATGGCGAGCACTTCGCGTTTCTCAAGCACGATTATAATATATGTGTTTGACAAACAAGAACAATTGGCATAGTTCATTACTAACGGTTAGGTTAGCTCATAGTAGGGCAATCCCAACCCAATTTTTTTCCTTACCAAAATAATAATAATAACAAAAAAAACATTATTCTAACTGAAGTTTTAGGACAACAAACAGCTGTGGCCCTTCGCCCTCGTGCGAGCGCTTATGATCCAACTGATTCAACTGGAACTCGTGTTAAATGTTACATGATCGGGGAAATACTCACGAAGCATAGACGATGGCGCGATATACTTTTATAGATGATATTAGATCATAATATATTATAGTACCAAATAATAATCGGCTTCTTAGTGTGTCGGCCGCCAACACAATACCGGCAGTCCACCTCCTGCGAGATCACACACGCTGCCAAATACGCAAATAGAAACCGCAGCTCGCATCAAACTTATTAATTGAATACATCAAAAATATTATATTTAATTCTGTGACATTGCAAGAACAAATGTAAGTGCTTTTTTATTTTGAACTATTGCCCTTTTCAATAATATCAATCAAATTGATTTCGCAAACTCTGGATACACTTACAGGCCACAGTACATACAACCATCGAATGACTTATATCTACACATATAATGAAATGAAGTAAACGAAGACGCGCCCCACCAATTTCTAGTCGATGGGGTCGCGGGATGCGGGGAGTATGACCGGACGAGTCTGTGAATTGTAGTGTGCGTGTACACTCATAGGTAATCAATCAGTGTGTACCGATGATACTCAAACATTCGTTGAAGATTGCACACTTGCACTATAAACTATTGTTAAGAATAGAGGGGCGCGTCTTCGTGGATGACAATATACTAAATAAACAACGACAGTTACCATCGATTACAAGAAAAAGACCTGTCAGGAGAAGATACGGCGAGGCAATTTCCCAGTTCCGGTTTCGTTTTTCAAAATTGGTTCCCTTTTACGTAGGAGTGGAAAAAGATTGAATTAACATATAAACATCTGCAACAGGAGCAGTTCATGCATAGCATGGCTGTCATTTAAATAATCTGATGTTGTATCACACGTGTGGTGCGTGACTGCCAAAGATTACAATGTATAGTGTGAGACAACAGTGCGAACGAACTTGTTGTCGTAGACGTAACCATAGATGTGATCATTATTGGCGTACACCAACATTTTCAGTGCACTGTTATAGGTCCAATGTCGCGTGAAGCCTCGAATAATGAACGCACTGTTGTCCGTGAACATGATTTATATATACAATAATATATCACGCCTTTCCACAAGGGACAGGTAATACCCACACGCCCACTTTCCGCCAGAGATAGTTATAGGTGCCAACGTGACAGATGGCGAGTCCATCGCCTTTACTCAAGAACGATTATACATACATCTTTGAATTACTTCTCAGAAGTATGCAGGTTTCCTCTCGATATTTTCCTTCGCCGTAAAGCTCGCGGTGTGACTAATCACTGTCTGAAGTTAAGAAACTCATTGGTACAGTCGGGATTCGAACCACTCGGTCACCACGGCTTTTCAAGATAAATCTGACCAACGCAATGTTGTCGTGTGTTCGAGGATGAATATTACAATGAATATTAATGCGCAAACGGAATAAGATAAAACAATATGAGCATTTACTGTCGGTAAGCAATAGCATTGAAATATAAAGCAATTAAGAAAAGAGCTTAGCTTAGAGCGAAGGCTTAATTCGAATCCTCCATAAGGCAATTTGTTACCTTTATGCAAGGTTGAGTTTCCATAGAGATAGTAAGTAATTACCGATTAAGGAAAAGCTGTAACTCGATCCGGATATAGCTAATAATATGCAGTTGAAGTTAGGCGCAAATATCCACAGATAAGATAGACGCATTAGCGATACGTTGGACATTATTATCTTATTATTATTATTATCATCATAGTCGCGTCCCAGTGTTATTGTCCTCCTGAAGGCTACCGGTGGATGCCGAGGTCGCTCTGACGACGTAGAAGGCAGTTATACTCAACCCCACCAGTACTTATAGGTATATGTGAAAGTGAGGATATTTGTACTACTTTTTTCTCGCAAGTTTTTCTACTTTCCATGCGTGAATTGACTATAAATTGTAACTTGCATTTGAACTTGTTCTCAAACGTAATATAATAAAGGTTTATTTTCAAAGACCGACGTTTACAATATATAATACATGCCTGCGCTGTACTGCGTTGTACACAGGGTTCTACAGCGCTGTATCTCTACATTATAGGGGCGGAGATATTTTATTGCGTAAGGGAGCGGCAGTGTAAAACATATAGGAACATAATCTTAATCCGACAGAGCTTTAAAACTTATCTATTTAAATTCAAAAGACGGAAGCAAGCGAACATCCAGCAGTGGACATACTCATTGAATAACACGTAATGTTGATGAGAAAACCCTTGCAAAAAAAAGAAGTGTCCGGAGTAGTATGTAGGCCTTATTATTATTATTATATTATTATTATTATTATTATTATTAGTATGTAGGTTGTCCAATATCCCATAGTAATATGGGATATTGGACAACTGCAACTATTGTATCGAGCAAAATCCATGGAATGTCTTGCGATGTTTTAAGCGATAAAAGGTGCTGTAGGGGCCGTCGCGTGACGTTGTCATTGGGTATTCAATGCTGTGAAAGACACAGGATTAAAATACGTCATACAGTTCTGCCATACATTCAAACATTGTTGAATGTTTAATATTTGCAATAGCACATTGGAAGGTTAAGAGATGTTAAGAAATAGTTTATTGATTGCGGCATATACAAAGTAAGCAATGATAAATTCAAATCGATACCCAATTTAAACCCAAGTCTTTATCTTCAACGTAAGCTATACGGTCAACTTATTGAACGTCATATATAAGAAAAGCCTGTCAAGAGAAGAAATGATGAAACACACTTATTCAAGACAAGTTCTAAGCGCACATGAGCCGTAGTTGTATGAGGTAATGGAACACGTGCCGGGACACAATCAAGGTGATCAGTGGAATCAACGGCGATAACACGACCATTCCGCCAATAGATACCTGGCCAACTGCTGCAAACATCATTATCACCTGCATGTTAACATTATCCATATTTCGCGAATCAGCACTGCCATACGACTTAACAATGCCGCCAGAAAACTCGATTTGATGTAGACTCCTGTTGAGAGGAGCCGACAATTTAGATGAGAGAGAGTTTCTTTTTGAGCCGTGTGTACTGAGATATAATGTAGTTTGTTCATAATTAATTAATTTCTAACATATTGCAATTATATATAAACTATTAACAATAATATACTTAGCAAAGTTTTGCTACAAACCTACAGTTGTAGGTTTTAGTTGAAAATATTCCTTAGAACTTCCTTAGAGCGATGGTAGAGTGTTTGGCCTTCGAAATATTCTTATCCGGGCCTCTTGAAATTCAATAATTTTATTGTTCAATTCCAGCATTACATAAATAATAACAATTAAGTTATCAATTCAATTATCTCATTAATCATTGCGTATTAAATAGCTATCAACCAAATATGTTGCTAATCTGTACGTACCGTTATCGTCGATAGCATTTCGATTGTATAACGCATGGGACAACGGCTTATTCTGCCGGGGCCCGCGGCTGTGTGAGCCGCCTATGCCTCATACAACTCCGGTATATACTCGAGGACTATTCAGACGCCATGGTGGAGAGCCGTCGAGGAAGCGAGGCGCGGAGCCCGCGCGTCAGCATCGCGAGCAAGAGAGATCCGGGCTCTAGGAAGGGCAGCACATTCGTGAAGCCCATCGACCTGGACGATGTCCTCGTCAACGAGCTCGGCCAGTTCGGGCTCTTCCAGCTCAGGAATATGCTGCTGGTGTCCATTCCAATCATAATGTCTGCCTTCATGAGCGAATACATTTTCTCCGCTGCTGCGATACCCCACAGGTAATAAGGAAGCTCAAGTATTTAAATATTGTATGCCAAAGTAGCAACGATGCGTTAGTATTATCAGTGAAACGTTTGATGTTATCAAACTCAATTACTTAAATCCATACAAACTAACATTTGCATGGAAAATATCAAGATTACGACGTTTTTAAGATAATGTAACAAACTAAGCTGTTATCAATTGTAATGTAAACTTCTGTTTTCAGGTGCCAAATACCCGAATGTGGTGAGACGACCAAAAACACATACTTTGACCGCGACTGGCTTTCAAATGCTATTCCGGAAACTTCTAATGGGTTTGCCAGCTGCGAGCGGTACATGCCTGTCGGCCTTGACAACGGGACACTCAACTTCTGCCCCATCAACTTATTTAACCCAGAGAGCACCGTGCAGTGCGATGGATTTGTGTACGCTAGAGACAACTCGGTTGTGTACGATGTGAGTTGGATCTTACTTTCAGATCTTGCTCATCTTTCCAACTTGACTATGGTTTCCGTACGACTAAACTTATCAATGCATATTTCAGTTTGACCTCGGATGCGAGGACTGGTTGCGCGCTCTGGCTGGTACCCTAAGCAGCGTGGGGACCCTGCTGGTGCTCCCCATCACCGGATATGTCTCGGACAGATTCGGTAGACGCGTCGCGCTCGTCATCAGCGTCTTTAACCTTGCGCTTTTTGGTTTGATCAGAGCCTTCTCGGTCAATTATCCCATGTATCTGGCTTTTCAACTGCTACAGACTACACTAGGAGCTGGAACTTTCAGTTCCGCATATATTTTTGGTACGATGATTCATATTCTAAATGAATAAATTAAAAAAGAAATTCAAATAAAATTACAAAATATATTCTTCGCAGCAACTGAAATGGTTGGACCCAAGTACAGAGTGGTGGCCAGTGCCACTTGCTCGTCCATGTTTGCCGTGGGCCAGGTGATCCTCGGAGGGGTCGCTTGGGTCGTCCAGCCCTGGCGGTACATGATCATGACGCTGCACATTCCGTGCTTCCTTATCATTACCTACTACTGGATTCTTGCCGAGAGCGTGCGCTGGCTACTTTCCAAGCAGAAGTACGAAGAAGCCAAGTTAGTTTTGCAAACCGTTGCCAGAGTCAACAAGAAGCAAATAAGTGAGGCTTCAATAAAGGCACTGACGATTCCCCCTCCTGTTGTTGAAAAAACTGTAAGTTTAGGCTTTAAATACACAACATAAGTACACAATTATAATGCTTATAAATACTAATTATTTGTAGGAAGACGAGGAGCCCACTCCAAGTGTTTTCAAAGCTATATTCAGCTCAAGCGTGTTATTGCGCCGAGTGTGCACGACGCCTATCTGGTGGATCACCACCACCTTCGTGTACTACGGGCTCTCCATCAACTCGACGAGCCTCTCCGACAGCATGTACCTCAACTACATCCTCGTCTGCCTCATCGAGATCCCCGGGTTTTTCACTGCCGTATTTATTCTTGACAAGATTGGCAGAAAGGCTACTTTGTCAAGTGGTTACTTCTTCAGTGCCTTATGCAACATCGCATTTGCATTCATTCCCAGTGGTAAGTGTTACCTATTTGTAAACTTTTTATGGGTACGAAACATACGAACGATGTAATGCACTTTTATAAGCTAAATATTAACTTTAATTTAAAAAATACGGCCGTGGTGGCCGAGTGGTTCGAGCAGTTGCCTGCGACACAAACGTCGCAAGTTCGAATCCCGACTGTACCAATGAGTTTTTTCTGAACTTAAGTACAGTGATTAGTCACACCACGAGCTTTACGGTGAAGGAAAACATCGAGAGGAAACCTGCATACATCTGAGAAGAAATTCAAAGGCGTATGTATTGTCGTGCTTGAGTAACGGCGATGGACTCGCCATCTGTCACGTTGGCACCTAATATACCTCTGGCGGAAAGTGGGTGTGTGGGTATTACCTATTCACCTCTGCCTACCCCTTCGGGGACCCTTGTGGGAAGGCGTGAGGATATTATTATTATTATTAAAAAAATGGCAATCTATATTATGAAATTATTTTTAATATTAGGTGAATGAGAGTATAAGTAAAGGTAGCGATGCAACTTTAGCAGACAAAGTGTAGTGTACCCGACTACCTACTCTTAACAATAGATAAATAGAAAATGTAAGCTTTAATAGTTATCGTATACATTTGTGGAGATAGCGTCAGTTATCGTTAGTTAAATACAAAGTGTTCAAAGCAAAGGTAAATATTTTCGTAAAGAGCGAGTGTAAGTAATACTTCAGCCCCGCATTGCTCGTACATTTCAATTACTTATCAACTTTAACAGTTTTCATGTTAAGAGTTTATTATGAGCGGAAAGATAAATTCAACTACGTCAGATTTCACGAAATTGTTAAAATCAAAAATCAAAATCAAAATCAAAATATTTTATTCAACATAAGGAACACAGGGAACACTTATTGAACGTCACGTTTAATATAAACTAAAGTTACCACCGTTTCCAAGAAAAAATACCTGCCAGGAGAAGAAACGGCGAAACAAACTCCCCGGTTTGCTTTTTTAACATTTGTTCCCTTTTACGTAAGGGTAGTTACATATATAAACTCTGTACAAGAGGAGCAATTCATTGCCATGCATGGCCATCATTAAAATAATCTGATGTTTTATAATAAGCCTTTTGAATTAATTTACTTTTAACGACAGCTTTAAATTCTACAAAAGGTAATTCAATTATTTTCCGAGGTAGCTTATTAAAAAACGTATACCTTGCCCGACAAATGAGTTCCTAGTTTTGTGTAATCTAGCTGTAGGAACATGGAGTTTATCTTTGTTCCGTGTATTCACAGTATGCAAGTCGCTATTTTTCTTAAATTTTTCAATATTCTTTCTAACATATAACAAATTTTGGAATATGTATTGACATGGTACGGTCAATATGTCAATTTCCTTGAATAATTCTCGGAGAGAATCCCGAGGCTTAAGGCTATAAATTAACTAACTAAATATACTATATGTTAGCATATATGTTATTAATTCATACAAAATTATAAGCTAGTTACTTAGATAACGACCATTTACGTAAAGGTGTTAATATAGTAATGCGGTCCGAAGCCTATTGCTTATGTGTCAATTATTAGAAATTGTGGCTCCACAAAGGTCCCGGAGGGGCAAGCATAGGTGTATATGCAGCTCCTTTTGACGGACATAGATGGCGAGTTTGCCGCCATCAATATGATATGAATCGGGATTCATAAATCTCTTTGAAATTCTTCTGAAACGTATGCATGTAGTGCCATCGCGTGGTTCTTTTAAGCCATGAAGCTCGCAGTCCGATGAATCACTGTGCGTCGGGATAAAAAGTGCTAGAAAAAGTTTCTAATTGATATTTGTTTCTACCCTAGACATGACGGTGCTGCGGTTAATAGTATTCCTATTGGGCAAGTTCGGTATTTCCGTGGTGTTCACGTCGCTGTACTTGTTCACCTCGGAGCTGTACCCCACACAGTACCGACACAGCCTGCTCGCCTTCTCCTCCATGATTGGACGCGTCGGGTCCATCACGGCGCCCCTCACTCCTGTGCTGGTGAGCAACTATATATGTTGTACTACTATGCGTGTGTATGTGACTGACTCCTCATAAACGCCCACACGGATTTTGTTAAAAAAAAATTGTGTGTGTTCAAATGGATTCGAGAGATTGATGATTTAGATTCACAATTGGACCCGACATGTGGCGCTGCCATGGTTTTTCAGAAACTTTTTTTCAACCAAGCAAAGCTGGACGGGACAGCTAGTATTATCATATTATAATAAGTGGGATGCTCCTTAATTATGTTAGGAAATTGTCATTGCTATAAGTTTAGTGTATGTCTAGATGGAGTACTGGCAGGGCATCCCGTCAGTGATGTTCGGCGGGATGGGTTTCCTGGCGGGCGTGCTGGTGCTCACGCAGCCAGAGACGCTCGGCACCAAGATGCCTGACACCCTCGCCGAGGCCGAGGCGCTCGGGCGGCCCGAGTCCAAAGTTAAACCCAACGCTGATGCTCCTTGAATCTGAAATATATTTCAGACATGCCTCGTTAAGATCATCAGACAAATATCAGGAATACAAGAATAATTGTATATCTTGGGAAATAATTTAAGTTGCCATATATATATAGTTATCTTAGCTCGGGAATCATCAATGTTTCTTGGATGGTGTGGACATTTGAATAATACCACATTGATGTTTAATCGCAAAAGAGTGAAACATTCCGTTAGCGGTTGGTGGCATCGATGCCTTGCGGCGCGTGTGAGCCACGTGTGGCCAGCCCGACGCCACGCGCTGCCAAGCTCTCTCTCTCATATATTATTTATTTTGTAAGGTCAAAGTGTTCATATACATACATCTATTTGTTACTATTCATTATAAACATAACTAGGTTAAAAGTACAGTAAATACATGTGCACTTGTTGCCAGTATGATAAATTTGAGTTTCGTTTAGTATACTGCTATTAGTTTAGTACATATAAGCTACAGAATTTATAAATCATATTCGTGTAGCTTCATATATGCGATATAAAAAATACAAAGTTATATGGGCATAATGAATGAAAGTGGTTCTAGATGATCGCCTTTGGGCACTCCCAAAGAATTGTTGAGCGTGTCAGTACTAAATGTATGGCCATTGCCAATTTATATTAACGAGGTGGTTTTCTGTCACCAAGGTGGCGGTCCTTGTCTATGTGATCAACGCGTTGTCTCTTAAGGACGGTGTCATATTTTAATTGCAGTTTATCTGATATGATAATTAGGGTGATCGGCAAGCACTTGTGTGGCCCATATATGATAATTACCGTAACATATGGCCTTTATTTATTATATCCAATAATCTAATTGTTTGTATGTAATATTATTGTAATTTTTTTCATAGTGCCATGGTGTTCGATAAATCTATGTGTATATTGTTTTAAATAAAATGTTTATATTAACGATATAATTTTCTGTTCCAATGTGTTTTTCCTGGGTGCTGATATATCACATTAAGAGTTTTCCGGTGAAAGAAAACCTTGCGAGGAAATCTCAGCTCGCAAACCTCGCCGCAGGCACATCTGTTGTAATTTACTGTTTGATTATTTGTGGTGTTTTTATAACTTTAAGGACAAAGCTGTTGATAGAATCTAGTTGTATAAAATAAATAAACCCGCGTAAAAGTGTATGCCATAGGTAGATTTTTATGGCTACACATATACTAAGTCATGTTCAATATCATCCAATTCCATTCACATCCTCACAAACTTTCATATTTATTATTATACTGTTAGGATTGGTTGACTCTCTAAAAGAAACATAAACGTTTTAAATGAGACATTTTATACAAATTTATTTCACAGCTTCTGGCCGTGATACAAACATATTAATATTAAAACATACAAATATTAGGTACAATACACCCTTACACACAGTAATATTTATAATGTGTATATTTAAATTCATATGTATTACTTAATATTATATCACATAATTGGAAAACCCAACATTATTCCACATTTTGCGCTCAGAAGTGGTACCAACCGAGCTTAGGAAAAGTGGGTATTCCCTCTCACTTTACTATATTATTTTAGTTTATCATTAAAATAAATAAAAAAATAATATACCCTCACGCCGTCCCAGAGGGGTCCCCGAGGGTTCCAGAGGTGTACAGGTAATACCCACACACCCACTAATTAAAATATCACTTTTATTATTATATCATAATTCACATTGACACTGGCGACCCGACATGCAATGCGCACGTACTCGTTGATGAACCCCTAACAAACAAAAGTCCTTGTCAGTGTACAAAGAGGACAAGTGCGAGTAGGTCTCGCGCAGTTTGGGTTCCGCATGGCGTTCCGTTATGGCAAAAAAAGTATAATTTATCAGCATCCAAAATTACATAAAAAATATTACTAACTATACAATGATAGTATTGAGTTCCCTACATAGCTGGACTGCCATCAATATACAAGCTAGCCTTAATCTATATCTTGACAAACCTTATGTACATATATATCTACAGAATTGGCACACACTGGTATAAAATATACTTACTATCACCACCATGCCATCACTATATTTACTCATAGTTACAATAGACAACTTTACAATACAATGTACAATATTCATACATACATACTTTCACAAAGGTTTGTCACGGAAGTGTCCTAGTTTTGTATTTTTATGCCTTTGTAAAAGTAAATAAATATTATTATCCCTATACCTTTAAACGAGCAATTCTTGTATATATATATATAATCTGAATCTCGGAAACGGCTCCAACGATTTTCATAAAATTTGCTAGGGGGGAGATTTCGGGGGCGATAAATCGATCTGGCTAGGTTTCATTTAAAAAAAAAGTAGTTATATCCGTGTTTTTAGGCAATGAAAATCTCCTAATTTCCAACAATAAAGCGTTGCTAAGCAACAAACTTTAAGCCTGGTTTGACGTTATCGTAGACGTATTATATATAAAATCAATTGTTTACATACATGAAAAAATGCCTAAAAGATGATGAAGATGAAAAGATCCACGCAGCCGCGACTCATTTCAAGAATATCTTGAAGAAAATAGTGATCGACAAGCAAGACTCATTTTATGAAAACCATGTAAATAATCAGCTTTCCGCTCGTCCCACGCGTAGTGCTAAAGTAAGAGTCTTGCAAAACTTGACTAACATTATTCGAGCAGAAAGGTCTTGTGATTTAGATGTTTACGAGAGGTTGCCTATGGCCGCTGAAGACGGCACAACGTGTAGCTACTGAGAATAACGAACAACGATAGCAACGTCTGTAAGATTTCCGGCAGCGTGCAGCGCAACGTATAGCTACTGAAAATGATGAACAGCGGGAACGACGTCTACAAGATTTGCGGCAGCGTGCGGCACAACGTGTAGCTACTGAAAATTACGAACAACAGGAGCGATGTCTACAAGGTTTGCGGCAGCGTGCGGCACAACGTGTAGCTCTTGAAAATTACGAACATCGAGAGCAACGTCTGTATGATTTCCGGCAGCGTGCAGCACAACGTGTAGCTTCTGAAAATTATGAACAGCGGGAACGATGTCTACAAGATTTGCAGCAGCGTGCGGCACAACGTGTAGATACTGAAAATTACGAACAACAAAAGCGATTTCTACAAGATTTGCGGGCAGCAAGCAGCACAACGTGTAACTACTGAAAATAACGAACAACGAGAGCGATGGCTGTAAGATTTCCGGCAACATGCAGCACAACGTGTAACTACTGAACATTACGAACAACGGGAACGACATCTACAAAATGTGCGGCAGCGAGCAGCACAACGTGTAGCTACTGAATATTACGAACAACGGGGACGACGTCTACCAGATTTGCGGCAGCGAGCAGCACAACGTGTAGCTACTGAACATTACGAACAACGGAAACGACATCTACAAGATTTGCGGCAGCGAGCAGCACAACGTGTAGCTACTGAACATTACGAACAACGGGAACGACGTCTACCAGATTTGCAGCAGCGTGCAGCACAACGTGTAGCTACTGAACTTAACGAACAACGGGAACGACGTCTACAAGATTTGCGGCAGCGAGCAGCACAACGTGTAGCTACTGAACATTACGAACAACGGGAACGACGTCTACAAGATTTGCGGCAGCGAGCAGCACAACGTGTAGCTACTGAACATTATGAACAACGGCAACGACGTCTAACAGATTTGCAGCAGCGTGCAGCACAACGTGTAGCTACTGAACATTACGAACAACGGGAACGACGTCTACAAGATTTGCGGCAGCGAGCAGCACAACGTGTAGCTACTGAACATTACGAACAACGGGAACGACGTCTACAAGATTTGCGGCAGCGAGCAGCACAACGTGTAGCTACTGAACATTACGAACAACGGGAACGACGTCTACCAGATTTGCGGCAGCGAGCAGCACAACGTGTAGCTACTGAACATTACGAACAACGGGGTCGACGTCTACAAGATTTGCGGCAGCGAGCAGCACAACGTGTAGCTACTGAACATTACGAACAACGGGAACGACGTCTACAAGATTTGCGGCAGCGAGCAGCACAACGTGTAGCTACTGAACATTACGAACAACGGGAACGACGTCTACCAGATTTGCGGCAGCGAGCAGCACAACGTGTAGCTACTGAACATTACGAACAACGGGGTCGACGTCTACAAGATTTGCGGCAGCGAGCAGCACAACGTGTAGCTACTGAAAATTACGAACAACGGGAACGACGTCTACAAGATTTGCGGCAGCATACGGCTCAACGTGTGTTTGCGTTGATAAAGGTCCCAAAGTCCCAATCATATTTTTTTCACATATATCTACCATGTTCAGATGGTATTCCGTTACAGTTTTACCAAACCATATCTATAATCCGTTTCTGAGGTTTAGCGAGCACATACGCACAGACAAACAGACAAAAATTCTAACAATCAGTGTTTTGGGTTCTGTTTGCGTTGATAAATGTCCCAATCATATTTTTTTCTTATACATCTTCCATGCACAGACAGGGATCCGTTACATTTTTATTATATGTTTAGATAGATGATTCTTTAAATTGGCATAGCTTTTTCGTTTCTTAACATGAAATAAACACTAAATGTTAGGTGAAGTATACCATGTTATATTAGTGACAACCACAACTGTAAAAAAGTTAATAATATTTTATATTATATTTACCGAGCTAAGCTCGGTCATCCAGGTACTTATACATTATATCAGCACTGTGGTGGGTTTGCAATCAAAAGTTTACTTAGTTTCTAAGACCTGTAACTGCTCTGCTATACTATATAGATATGTGACGTTCACTGGTGTCCTCATCATCGTCTCAAAACTAGGAATCCAAAGTACGCAACTTTATCCAAATTATATACAAACATTGAATTGGCACACGTATCCGCTTTACTGTAGCTGTACTGTAGTATTATATATGTAATATATATATATACTATTTAAAATAACTATTTTATACCACAAGGGTGACAAATTAGCATGCAGTCCACCAGATGGTAAGCGGTTACCGCCACCTGTAGACGCTTGCCACATCAGGGGTATCACTCGCGCGTTGCCTACCCAGCAGGAATCATTTCACACTCTCTTGAAGAACTCCCACTATGAATATCCCACTAATGTTTATTTCCCCTGCGAGATGTTGACGACATGGTGCACTTGCTCCTCATTGCGCGAGGTCGCCACCTCCTCGGGCTGGTGGTCCAGCTTCTCCGCGTCAGCCACGTCGTCGGGCAGTGCCGCGCGGCTGGTGTCGGGCAGCAGCAGGGCCAACACTGCCGGCCCCAATGCTACCAGCCCGAATAGTATACTCGGCAGGCCGGACATGTAGCGGTCCTGGAAACATAATCACACTCATATCATATTATGGCCTCAAACACATTACTCTGCACTCTGTAGGTAGTGTAACTAAAGTCATCTGGGGCATTAATAGTACACTATAATGAGTACAATGGCACCTTAAAAAATAAATGGAAAATGTTTCGTCAACACAGTGACAAGTCAGCTGCTGTTGAAGATTCGTCCTTCTAAGTATGACAATGCTTGTATAAGGAGGCTCGACTCTTCCATAGCTATGTTGAAAATGTCAAAATGAAAAGTGAGTGTGCGAATGTACCTATGTGTGTTGGGTGTGTGTGTGTGTGTGTGTGCTTGTACGACCAGACCGAAAGACCAACTACTAGTACGCCAAAAAGGGTTATTCCATTCTTTAAATTCAACATTTCACACAATTCACAATACATAAATGTCAAACATGCACTGTAACTGATGAAATGAAGAATTACCTCCCAAGCACTAGTATAGCTCCCACAATGACTGATTGTGTAAACATAACTACGAGAATGTTGTGTATCCTCACCAGCAAAGGGGCTTGTGGCGCGAGTACGGAGCCGATCCTGCCCACAGTGTTGGCGATGTTGGTGAGCGAGTTACGGGACGTGGTCGGGAACACCTCCATGGCGACCACGTTCATGGAGAACAAGCCGTAGCTGCTGCACATCTTGCCCGCCAGGTAGAACAGCACAGAGGCCCACCACACCGCTGGGAAACACATTCAACTTAGAGAGATCCTGATCGTTCATGAAATTCAGAGCAGTTGCTTAATAAGTAAATAATAATAGTGACAATAGATGTCGCTAATAATATCCTAAAACACGTTATGGATTCTTTTTCTACAAATCTCAAATAAATATATTTATTATGATCATAATTGTCATCGCCCCGGTAACTGTGGTTTTTGTTCATGGTCATTCTGGGTGGATGAAGCAAAATTACATTTTCATTAAATCAACAGTGACTGTAAGGTACTCACTCTTTGGTATAAACGCAGATGAGATGAAGAACAACGCACAAAAGACGTAAGCGATGCAGATCGGCGCTTTTCTTCCGAATCTCGTGAGTGTGTATGCGGTGATGAGCCGAGTGGGCACCGAGACGAGCAGCAGGGCGGAGAAGTTCATGTACTTATTGCCAGAGATGCTGGCCGAGTAGATGATCGTGCCGTTGTACACGAACGTGCAGCATAGGAAGCACGCCGCGATCAGAGCCACGCGCAACAGGATCGTCCTGGAGCGGAGCACAGAGAACAGGTGCGATCTCTCCTGTCGGCTAGCATTCGCCTGAAATATATCGCAAACTATATTAAACGACTCAAAAAACTCAATTGATCTGATGGGAATGTATAGGCCTTAATTTAACAGGAAAGAAAGAGCTATTTATTACATAAATTAATATGCAGGTAGTGAAAAGTACTTTCTATTCGCATTTCAATGCTATGTGGCCGAACGCAAGATCACACTATGGACTTTCTTGCCGGTTCTTCTCCATGGAAAAGACCAATCCGAACAGTGCACCTTTTTCGAAGTTTTATAAGTGCCCATCTAGGCCTATGTGAAATAAAAATATTTTGATTTTTGATAGGAGTTTTGAAGAAGTGTTCGAAGGCGATTATGTAGCGTTGTCGATAATTGAGTGCTACTTCAAGTTTTACAAGCGTTATGTATATACACATTGCTATTGTCAGATTTATGGTAAAACACAACTATGTGGTATAAATGGAGTGGCAAGACTGACCTGATCAACTTTATTGGCCTCTTCGACTATCTTAGACATCATCTCCTTGGCCTTGGTGGAGAGCGTGATGTTATTGATCTTGGCGACTTTGTTGAGCACCCTCACTGCCTCGTCTTTTTTGTCATGAGCAAGGAGCCACCTGACGCCCTCGTCCACGAGGAATATGTAGAACACGACGACCAGCAGCGGGGCGTAGATGGCGCGCATCATGTGCCGCCAGTAGGGGACCTTCCAGGCAATCAGACCAAAGCTCGCCGTCCCGATGGACGAGAGGATGTCGGACATGCATGAGAATACCACTCGCCGCTTCTGGGAGACTGATTCTAGCGCTGGAAAGAGATCAAACGTGTATCCGCAACCTCACTTCAACAGATATACACGCATGTAATATAATATATAATATAGTGCGAGTGTAACTGGATACACCCATCATATAGGGCACTGCTGATAGGGTGGATAGCCCCTTATTTTGGAGGTAGCTGGGCAACAGCTACGGTGCGGTGATTACACCACACCTACCACAGTAGTACTAACATAGTTCAAGATTTTATTTACCAACACATTATGGACCCTGGCCTGATATAAATGTTTTTTTAGACGCAGCTTCTTGCCCCGTCACACATCCCATCACCAGCTTAGAATAATCTTAGCATTTGATTATAATTCTGGGTACAGTCTGAAGATATCAGATACTCACAAAGCACCAATGAAGCATTCCCGTAGCCAAAGGCGGTCTCGAGGAACTCGAGCACAAGCAGCATCCAGTAGTTGATGGAGAAAGACTTGGCCAGCCCAACGAGCCCCACCACCAGCGGCGTGCCCACGATGATCACTTTTCGGCCATAGCTGGAATATAGACATGACCGGATGACAACCGTCTGGTCTAGTGGTTAGAGCTCCTGACTGCGAAACTTGAGGTCGCGGGTTCGAATCCCACTGAGGGTAGATATTTGTGTGATGAATATTTGTACCTTAGTCTTGGATGTTCTATGTATTTAAGTATATATCTATCTATATAAGTAAATATATCGTTGTCTAGTTACCATAACACAAGCTTTGTTTAATTTGGGACTAGGTCAATTTGTGTGGAATTGTCCCAGGTATTTATTATAGACAATGATCTTACTTTCACATAATCTAATATAACATGGTCCCAAAGTAAGCTAAGCTAGGTTTACTGAGCTGAAACTGAGCTCTGAAAGGTATTTATATACATATTTAGTGCTACATTACGGCATCCACGACAAAGGAACAAATAATCCTGTTCGAGCCCTATATATTATGTGCCCTCAGCAGGGATCCAGCCCGCTACCTGACGCTTCGCAGGGAGGAGTTCTGACAACTTATCCAAACAGGCGAAAGTACATGTGCAGTTAGTATGACATGACTCAGAACTATTATCAATTAAGCTAATAGCATAGTATTAGTTATAGACTTCAGACAATACATTATGTAATTATTTCCACTGTAGGTAGTTGATAATACAAAAAAATACGAAAGTGAGTGTGAGTATATATGGACGTTTGACGGAATTGGATGAAATTTGGCACAGCCATAGATATTATTAGGTAGATATACTTTATTCCCAAAAAAACAAATGCTAAGGCTCGATTAGAAGCCTCTTCCAGTAGCATTAGCTAATTTTGGAGTGAAGTAAGAAGACCGCGAGTGGAGCCGCATGGCACAACTAGACATTTATAAAATATACATGCATTTATTTAACAAGTGGCTTCATGAAATCTGTGGACGGCGGACCTCTGTAGTATAATGGCAAATAAGGCTCATGTTTGCCCGACTGATTAGTGTAAAACTTGAGCTGCGTTGTCGCTGTGTGGCCAAGCCATTGTGACCATTAATGTGTCTCACTATTTTCACTCCATTTTTACGTATGTGAGAACTGTTGAGCGTTAAACTATTTGCACGATTTATAATCGCCAACATGATGATTGAACGTAAGAGTACAATTTGTCGTGTAAACCTGAGTATTGTACCAACTGTATACCTACGCGTATCTACAATTACAGAGGCCACAGGCATTTTGGGTTTAAAAAAAACCCTGTTAAAATAAAAGTGACTTATGAGTCTTGATATAGAGTAAGAGCTACCTCGCACCGCAGTCCTTGTAAAGCGAGTTTAGTTAGACCATTAAAAACTCTTCTTAAGCCTTCATAAGACACTCTTGTAGGCATTCCAAATTTAAAGGTCCGCAATTGAAGAGATGAAAGGCAAAGTATCCCTACTTATAACAAATATTGAGGAATACTCACCAGTCAGATATGAACCCGGAGATGATGAATGAAAACACCAAGCCGAGATTGTGGACAGTGCCGATGAGAGTGCGCTTCCACGGCTCGCAGCCGAGGTTGAACTGACAACAAACGACAAGGAGCCAGTTAGGATAGCACTATACTATAACAACTGGCCCTAAGAAATGCAGTACTACAAGATTGTATTCGCTACAAGAGGCAACGCTCTCAAAGGACCACAGCATTTCTCATGGAATAATTATTTATATTACTATACGGTCTTTATGTGAATATTATAGAAAGAACTACTTTAATTTCATTTGTAATATTAAAGAAGGTTCGGTTCATCCGTTTTTAAGCTTGTTCTAAGGTGATCCGAGTATGCTTTCAAAATAGTAGGTACTTCCGATACATAGGTGTTAGGTATGTTGGGAGTGAGGAGAGCGATGCTGCAATCCATGTGACACCAGGCGATCTACATTAAAGGCTACAATATCCAAAACATCTCATTTGCTATATATATATATATATATATATGTTGGAGATCCCATTTGCGAACTGACTCATCACGAAATCTCAGAAACTGTAAGGCCGATTGACTTGAAATTTGGTTGGAGTATTCCTTACGCGGTGTAGAGGTCAGCTAAGAACGGATATTATGGAACACCACTGGCACGCTGGAATGCGCGGGGGCGTTAAATAAAAAAAAACATGTTTTTCCACCATGGCTTCCCCTATGGAAGCAATAATTGAAAAGCGTGTTATTTTTTTACTTTTTCACCCGGGCGAAGCTGGGCGGGACAGCTAGTATAATATATAACACTACTCATAATATAACGGCATATAAACTATCGCCGATAATCTACCGCATGGAGTTTTCCGTCGGATAAAATGACCCATACTTATGTCGCGCATACTGAAACAATGCAAATGGATAGAGCTCGAATCACGTTAAATGCCATTAGTTCAGATATAAACATCGTTATTATGAACATGACTAAGGTAGCCTTTAGTGTCCGATGTGTGCGCACGATTGCAGTGTTCAGCGGTGGGCACGTTGGAGCCCACGCCGCGAGCCCACACGTGGGCGGTAATCTCTATTATTTGATGTCCAATTTGCTCTTCCTCCGAGCGACGGGCCAACTGTGAACTTGAACTGATGTATGGGCACATGATTATGCATGAACACAGCGTTTAGTTAACGCACCAGGGTTGGCACTGATTCGTTTAAATGTTTACTTTTCATGACGGTTCAGCCCTTAGGACAATTATGTATCTCATCTATGGCTTATTTGTTAGGATTGAAATATACAGTAATTATTGTTGAGTTACAGAGTCGCTTTACTGTTACTGACTATACGTTTGTGTTTCGTTGAAATCTGTACCTGATATATGTGTATTCTACATCAACAGCACACGCCATTTTGAAACTTATAAATACTTCGGTAGGTAGGGTATGTGAGTGGTCATATCAACAGACAGTTTAAGCAAACTTCTGCCCTACAGCCGGCGCTTCCTCGTCGGCTCCCTCATCATCAGGGCCGCATAATAACTGCATGAATTGCCAGTCACGCTAATGTACACACGATTACATCGGCGCACACAATCATTTGAATATTGTGACGTAGTCTCAAACACAATGGCCTTCAATTCAATACGTAAGTGAACTTAACGAGTAAGAAAATAAAATAATGACGGTACTTTATGGTAGCTAGTGTGTAGAATGTGTAAACTCACTTCAGCGGCGATGCTATTGTAATCATCGTATATTAGGTGTTCGCAGGCTGTCGTTTTGTTGGTGTTGAAGTTGTCCGCGCTGCAGGTGTCGGCGCTGAAGCGGTCAGACCCGTGCAGTGGGTGCTCGCTGGCGCTGAAGGCTCTGTAGGGCGCGGGGCGGGAGCAAGCGTCGCTCGCGTTGGCGAGAGCGAAGGACGCCCAGCTCGCGTTGAACTGCTTGCTGTCGAGCCCGTCGCATTCCGGGACGTAGCATCTGGAATTTGATTATTGTATTTTCGTTAGGTGACAATTTACATTCGCGACAGACTTCAGGTTCACATTTGTGTCGGATACCACGTGTATGTGTACCAGGTAGTGGTCACCGCAGATGTGGTCACGACCGCCTGTGTGCACGGAACAATACTACTAGAAGATCCCCTCGGCACGTTCAGAATTATCATTTGAATACTTAGCTCAAATCCCACGTAAAGTGACATCCCATTCATTGTGATTTGTACACAAACATTGGACACAAACATGAGTACATTATATTGGATTCGAACTACTCGTGAAGGTCTCTAACGACGATTCGCAGTCAAGTTGAATGTCTGTTATGGGAGAATTATTGGACGCACTCATGCGCAGGCGCCGCTACACAAACAGGCTTGCGTGCAAATAACACGTGCACCGAGCTTTGCGAAAACATAGAGCTGTTGTGATATATATATATATATATATATATCCTCACGCCTTCCCACAAGTGTCCCCGAAGGGGTAGGCAGAGGTGTGATAACTGACATCATTATAATGCACTCAAAGAGACATGTTAAAGGATCAGGCAGGATTTATAAATCCTGCCTGATGTTGTCTTTCTTCAAAGGTCCCCGAAAGGGTAGGCAGGAGTGTCATAACATTTACTTTAATCAAATATTGTTCAAGAGACAGTTCAAATCAAATCAAAAATGTATTTTCAACGTTATTTTACGTTAATTTATTCAACGTAAGCTTAGATCAAAATCTTTTATTCACCACAAGGGCCACAAGGAGCACTTATTGAACGTCACAAAAACAATAAATGTCAGTTACCACTGTTACCAAGCTCCTTATAAAATGTTCATATTCGTTCGATTTATATCAATTGACTGTTAGTAAACCTATTTACAACTAACGTGACGTTAACGTGACGATTTAGTGGTCATGTAACAGAAAATTACAACAAAGGAATAATAAAATACCAGTTCATAATAGCTAAGTGTGCCTTTGTCCCCTCGTGGCGCG
The DNA here is from genome assembly GCA_016069955.1 of Drepana arcuata. Classification (NCBI taxonomy): domain Eukaryota; kingdom Metazoa; phylum Arthropoda; class Insecta; order Lepidoptera; family Drepanidae; genus Drepana; species Drepana arcuata. The sequence continues at coordinate 14,962 of JACCPG010008432.1, read as the reverse complement.
CTATCATAAACAATCGAAGCCAATTCATGCCAATTTCCTCTGCTTACACACAATGTTGTCAAACAGAGCTACTTGTGCTCGCCTTCCTGTCCTATTAATATTATAAACGAAAGTTTGTAACGATTGCTGTTCCTTTTTCAATAAGAACTGAATGGATTGGATGAATTTTGGCACACAGATAGATTCTAAGCTGCATTCACACATTGGATATACGCCCCTGAGGTGGTACACAAGAGTGCAGTTCGCCTGATGATGTTTGAAATACGCGCTTTGCCGAACTAGAGAATTGATCGGGAAATGTGGATACATTCTTGAACACAGTAATATTAATAAGATCGATTTGATTATTTCGTAACATGCGATGTATTGTCTCATATAGGTAAGTATGTAATAAATTTCAACTAATGTCTTATTTACGTGAGCGCGGTGGCCTACACGTGCCTGAGTCACCCAAAGGGTATCACGTTCTGTTCTAACCTGTAGCCCACCTCGGCGGCCGCGAACACGTAGTTGAAGTTGCACATGGCAAGGAAGGAGTCCCGGAAGGCGAGCAGGAACAGCAGGAGCAGCTGGTACTTGCCGAAGCTGCCCAGCTCGCTCAATATGCCGTCCAGGTTGAACTGACTCTCACTCGACTCTTCTGCCATCTACAAACACGTGGTAACAAAATATTTATGAAATCCAATCGCTGCTCATTACTACACTGTATTGCTACAGCTCGAGAATGGCATGACATATTGTGTGTATTTCATGAATCCCGGGATGGTTTGGACTCACAATTGTATCCGATAGGTGGCGCTGCGATCGCTAACGAAGCTTGGCGGGACACTGGGCAATATATAAATAGCAGGATACAGGGCGGCTCGGCTACGGCATCCCAGGCAGGTCCTTACCGAGACTCTTGTCTGGTCTTCAAGTTAGAATATCACTTTTAGAAACCAGCGGTACATGCAATGAACTAGAGATTCGGTCTCAGCGCACTTTGTTTGGGTTAAACATTTTCGTTACAAACATTGATTATTCGTTATATAATATCCTCACGTGTCGTAGTGCCTACCACAGTGGCACGTGTAAGCTCTTAGTCTAGTGAGTAAAGTTATGTCATAGAGTAGCCACATTGGGTCGAGCTAGTGGACACTGGACCTCTCTAGCATATACAGAAAACATATTTTGGTTCTTAATCCGCTCAAATATAATAACGAACGTACTCCCAAACAGCTCATCATTACTATGCATATTTCCCGTGACAATGATAAAGTCAATGAATGACCCATAAGCAGAGCCTATCTTATAGGTGGTACAGATCCGTATAAACATATATTTAGACAGGTATATTCCAGACACACTAGATGCAGATATTTTCGCTTTACTTGCTTAGCTTAGCTTGCTTGTTTGTCACCATCGTGGTAACAAAAAAAACATACTAGTATTATACGCAGTGGCTTGACTCACCATGCCGTTAAAAACAGGTAGAATATAAGTATGAAAATGTATGGTACCTTGGAATGGACAACATCCCTAAATTATAAGAGTATTTACCAGTACCTACTTCAGTTATTCACCTAGCTATCGGCTTGTTCTAATCCTAGATTCCAACCCAACAGGAGAACCCCCACGCCGCTAGCTTTGCTTGTTTAGCAAAGAAGTGTCTGGCTGAAAGTCTTTTGATCTCGCCATTATTCGGTTCAGTAGCAAGTTTTCGTAGTGCCCACACACCTAGAGATATAAAGAAAAAGCCGACCTTAACACTGGTATCCTTGGCTCCCATCCCCGTGTGAGCTGCCCGCCGTCATATCTGCAACAAGCATGCTCTATGAATGCTTGCTATTAAGGATTAATGGCGCGTGCTCCGGCTGCTCGACAATTAATCGCACACACAATGATTATACATATTATAACTTTATTGCCGCATTTGGTTACTATACTATATTTACAAACTTGGTGTTTTTATTAAAATACAGGTTCTTATAATAAAATTTTCGCAAAAGAAAAATGGACTGGACGTGTAGATATTCACAAATAAAGCCAGAAGAATAATGAATTTAAATTTGTCAGGAGTGCAGCATGGTCCACGGCTGATTGTAACATTATTGTGACTACCAACAATTTAATGTTTAAGTTACGCTAATTATAATATAAAACCTGATTATTGTTATGGAGGCGGTGTAATACCCCAATTAAGACAGCGAATATTAATAAATCGTATTATAAGTACCTAGCGACAAAGAGAGGATCAATGTATGTAATATACACGGTAATCACGTTTTCTCCAACATATTGTATATCATCGGGAGTAATACTGTACGAATTCGACAATAAGTTGACCTAAAAAAGTAATAAATTTTTAATTTGATTAATTCTTGTAGTAATATTTACGAGTAAAACTAAAAATTGTAATTCAGATGAATTCCATCTGAAATGAAAAAATTTATTGAAAGTTGAAATATAAAACGGCTCAGTGAACTTGGCCCTCTGTGTAGGCAGACGGGCAGGTGATGGCTTTACAACTCAATTATGACATTATTGGTTAATAACCGAAAGACCCCAATAAGTTAGGGTAGCTGAACAAAACTAAACTATTATAAAAAGCTTGGTGGAAGGCTCTAATCTAAGGAAACCCTTGTCCTATTTGATAGAAATATTGTTGCCTGATAAGGGCGGCTTGTGGAGGAAGGCAGTTATGTAGCGGAGCAGTTATGTATAATCGTGAAATCGTTGCACAGCATACATAGCAATCGATTACATTGCTCAAATAATGGAAATTATATAAGCCCTGGTGGTAACAATGCCATTGGCATTACGAGCCCACTCACAATCCAACACCTTTAACAATTACACTGACCAAACACTACTTACACCGGTGTCCTTTCAAGGATTTTATACGCGAAAAACGTGGAGTTGCTGTCACAATGTCCTCGTTCCTGAATTGCACAGCACTGAATAACGGACAACGACTGAAACCATACCACATTTCTCTAGCTTTTATACGAACTATTTATTGATACCTAAATCATAGGCGTAATTACCCTCGTATGAGGCGTCATCAGAGGTGAGTCTCCGAGCAGAGGCGCGCCTGACGTCGGGGAAGGAAACACATGTGCTGCCCGTGCACGTACCTCGAGGCACACACACGTGGGCAGTTGCAAGACTTGATGTTACAGAAAGTATTGCCAAGTTGATACACGGATGTTGGGATGAACTCTTGCGATGATTCCTAATACCTAAGATCACAATCACTTCAAGTCTATAGTGCTTCAGAATCTGATAAAATTAATTTGTTATGTTATGTTTAGTTTAATGGGTTAATGCCATTAAACTTTTCTACACTAAATAGGTAATGTAAATTGATTAAGAAATAATATTTAACTTTGCAACTAGTTCGTGGTAAGAAAACTTCCTTTCCCTATTGTAATTTTTGCGTACCGAGCAGCGGAACAACATTGTTTTGAGAGTAAGAACTTAATGCGTGGGCATGCTCAAAATCCAGCCTGAATTCTGGCCTCGTGAAGGTAACACAAAGTGGATCGTATTGGCACTACCCCCACACCCCAGTGTTCCCGCCGGATCACAAGAGCATTTGACATCGCGTGAACATATCCAGACCTTTAGCTGCTGATACGTCAAAGTTTCAATCATTTGTTTTGCTGGTACCAATAAAGCTTAAATAGGGCTAGTGTCTGAGTTAAGGCGTGGCATAACGAAGTTTAGCCTCAGTGTGCTCACTGCGCTGTGCATTCCCCACACTACTACACCCTCATACCATGAACATTTCCACCTTAGACTAAACAACATACCGGCTGAGACATGTTTATAATATATTGATTCCTACGTGATTAAATATTTCCATGCTTCTCATACTTACATTAATACATTATGTATTTATCTGTATACTGTAGGTATATCTAAATCTATATATATATATATATATATATATATATATATATATAGGAGATCCCATTTGTGAACTCACTCATCACGAAATCTCAGGAACTATAAGGCCGATTGCCTTGAAATTTGGTAGGAGTATTCCTTACGGTGTAGAGGTCAGCTAAGAACGGACTTTATAAAACACAACTTTAAAAAAAAAACACTTTTTTCATCATAGGGGAAGCAATAGTTGAAAAACGTGTTTTTGTTTACTTGTTTACCCGGGCGAAGCTGGGCGGGACAGCTAGTATATTTATATGTGTAATGTATGAGTGAGGGCGTGTCTAGATAAGTGTTTTAGTGTAAACAGCTTAATATATATTAATTGTTACCCTAATGCGATGACCTTTGCAATAAATATAACAAATAATCACACTCACTGCATTGTATTTATAATTCCCTATTAATCTTACTTTTCATTTCTATAGCCGTGATAACTTTTATCTGTAAGAGTGACGTTGTTTTGTTAATCATGTTTTCAAAGGAGGTATATGATGCAACTAGTTGTGTCCCGGGGATTCACCAGGGAATTTTAGTATAGAATTTTGTAGTTTTTTATCTGGAATAAAACATGAATGAGAGAAATAACCTCCACTACTTTCGGATTTATAATATTTACTAGTAGGAAAATTACATTCCCATATTAAACGATATATGCGGAGTAGTCACCACTTGTGATGGCAAACGATGGCACTACGTCAGAGAGTGTTGTTTGAGAACTTTACAAGTAGTTAGCTAGCAAAAGGGAGACTTTCGCATACATATTGGTATCACATCTTTCTACGGCATAGGGTAGGCAACGAATGATGGCCTTATTTGCTAGTCTGGGTGGCACACTCCAGAAGGTGCCACGATTGTAGCCCAGGTTCATTGTAGTAGTAGAACTCAAAGATATCGCAATACATCCTGCTACCAGCAGTTTTTAAAGGTAGGCATTATAACAGGCAGGTATATCCGCTCCTATCATTTCTTTCCCATAACTATGGCATGACAACCACAGGTAACAGTGCGCAGTGCGTTGTGTCGGTCTCACGAGGCAGCGCGCGGCCGGATGTTTACCAAACATATACGATTATTTTATCAATGATGGCCGGCGCGCATTGTTCGCATTCGTCTCGCACCTGCTAGCTTAGGGCAGGGGCACTGGGCCCATTCAAACATATATACATATCACTCTTATACTAAGTCCGTTAAGCAGAAAGCAGAGACAGCTTTTAAGCTTCATCAACATTGGACCTATTTTCTCTAAGGTCTCGGCCTGAAGACCTCGGTACTTAATTATATATCTAGGTACCAACGTAATATGTACCATATATGTAACAACGTCATTAATTCTCAAATACGATTATTCATAGCTTAATTAATGTCTAATGTATGAAGAATCTGATGAAGCGAAAAATGTATGTAAGTCTATAGAGAACTGGCGCTCTATGCTCTCTGTCTACCCTGTCAGGGACTCGGCGTGATGATATGATGATGAATATGATAATTAATGTTATCCTTAATATTTTAATTCACTGTAAATCTACTGTTTGCAAAAAAAAATCGAAGCGGCAATCTTGATTTTGCGAGGTACTATACGAACCACTCGGTCACTGCGGCCCTTGGATGCGGTTGGTTGATGAGTAATGACCGCAGGTGGACTTCAGCCATTCGTGACCTAGCCGAGTCCACACTGACCTCAGTGGAGGGTTGCCTTCAATAGCTGCACGCCACTTGTGACGTACTTGGAGCTTGTGACGTACATACCTAACGGATACTCTGTCTGTGTTATGTACTCATATCCTTGTATACAGGATGTCTTAGAAAACTGAACAGTTGCCCAAATATGCACACAATAGGCACAATATAGGGATGCTATTAAAAGTTATTATGCTTTAAATCTCTTCTCAAACGTATGCAGGTTTCCTTCCGATGTTTTTCTTCACCGTTAAGCATGTAGTGTGACTAATTACTGTACTCGTAAGTTGAAAAACACTCATAGGTACAGTCGGGGTTCGAACTTGCTATCTTTGTGCTGTAGACTGCACGAATCATAATTAGTACGGAGTGGTACTAAGCATCATGGGTATGCTTGCATGTTGTACATACCCTAGATAACAAACATACTAGAAGAGGACACGATGATTTTCCTGTTTAGTGATAAAACTACGTGGCCATATGTCTAATGCCCGTGTTACGTCACAGTGTACTCACGGAGTGGGTGTCTTAGAGCTGTCAAACACGACGCCGATGGGATTATTTGTACGTCACCTAACGGGAAGGAAACACACAGATGATCATTGCGGTCTCTCTGTTGCAAAAATTAAGGTTTGGTTTTTTTAGGATGTTCGCTGTCACGTATTTCCTATTAATATTGTGGAGATAGTTTATGTATGTCCTCGAGATCATTTTTAAGAAGCTATGATGGAGTAGGTGTTATACGACACACGACATTACTTATTATGCAAAAAAAGTTTCATCGCTCCTTTCACCTTCTTGACTATTTTATTTCACCCTACGACAGTCTCTAGGCATCCCTGCCTATATACCAAATTTTTTAAGAGAGGTAGGCCATAACTGGTTCCCCGTTCGAATTGGAGCTGCCCGACTGGGGCAGGACCTCCACCTTACAGAAGTTCGTAGCCAAATAGCACAATTTTTTGGGTTGTGTTCCTACGCGGTGAATAAGGTTTCCAGTAATGAGCTCCTTGGGGAGGGGGACATATAATATGTACATTGTGTTGGAAGCAGAGGGATTAAACCCATTCTGCTGCCAACACACTATAACTCTCTGATCACAGAGTGGCAACGCGCAAGTGATACTTCGGTATCGTGAGCGTAAATAGGCTACGGTAACCGTTTCCCATCAGATGGGGCGTATGTTTGCCACTCTTGTTGTATAAAAAAAAGACATTAGAATTTGCTTAACGGGTTAGGTGTGAAAAGACAGACAGCTACTTGGGCATTTAGTAGTATAGTAGCACGGTGGGCAGCTATCGCAGGTATACATGGCTTTGCTACACATTTACACAAGCGGGATGCGGGACCAACGGCCGAGCACGCGCCGTAGCAAGCTCCTCGTAGCCAACGTTGAAGGGCCGCCTACGGACCACTACGGTGGATTATTTAAATTGATTAAGCTCGGATTCCCTAATAGAATCGTTTGTTATAATATACGTTAAGTCACAGTAAGTCTATACTTGATATGATCTTTAAATGTAGGTAGATTTATCAAAATCAAAATCAAATTATTTTATACAACGTAACGAACGTAAAACGGGCCTCAGGGATCACTTATTGAGTCATCTATACTAATATATACTTAATATTATAAAGCTGAAGAGTTTGTTTGTTTGTTTGAACTACCTAATCTCAGGAACTACTGGTTGGAATTGAAAAAATATTTTTGTGTTGGATAGTCCATTTTTCTAGGAAGGCTTTAGGCTATATAACATCACGCTACGACCAATAGGAGCGAAGCATAAATGAATAATGTTGCCAGAACGGGAAAAAATTATCCTTTTTGAGAGATTCCGTTGCGTGCGCTGCGTAAACGGTTTAAGTTACACAAATATCATGTATGAGGGAATTGTTCCTCTTTATAAGTTCTAAAAAAAGTCCGCTACAGCATATGTCTATATTTTATATTATATTATATGTTTATATTAATTTTATGTTTTATCAACATAATATTAATCCTTATCCAAATAAATATGTTCTTAATCACAAGTATTTAAATGTAAACGAAATTGTACTTTATATCACTTTGACACACATGGAACTTACCTAGAGCTTAGAATAATTAAATATTTAAGTTGTAAAGACAAGTATGCGAGTGTTCTCAATTCAATAATTCATTCATGTTTTCTCTGTAACTTATGCAAGTTTATACGTTAAATATTGACATTATACTGAAATAAATATTATTTGGACCTGCTTCAGAAACGGTGTTGGACTCGCCATCTGCCATTGGCACTTAGATATTTAACATAAAGAGGGTGTTGATACACTTTTACCAGCAACAATTTAATAGCTTCAAAGGGTAACGTATGTAGCAAGCTGTATGTTATAGCTCATACTGTGTAAGTGAAGGAGTGCTATATAAAGCAATCACTTCACTGTTACAACAAAGAGTTACGAGATAATTAAAAGTCACTGCTCTTATTTATATGCAACGAGCTGTGCAATTACAATAATAAATATTATAATATATATTCATCGTTGTAGGTAAACAATACAATATAATAATAAATACTCACGTCTTACAACGAGGCCCCGCAGGTATAGGCCCCGGAGGTTCTCAAACGTACTCAGTTTTCCTCTGGATGTTTTCCTTTATCATGCTATTCAGGGATTTAGTTTTCCAGCGAACACTTGGGTGCGAACAATTAGCCGGTATAATGTGTGCATAACAAATGTATAATTATAGTACTTATATGTATAATTAAAATCTTGTATGAACATGGCTACGAATCAAATAACAAATCAATAAAAAAACTAAATCCCTACTAATATTATAAATGTGAATGTAAGTTTGTTTGTTACGTTTTCACGTAAAAACTGCTTCACCGATCATCATAAAACTTTGTACATATATTCTTGGAAGTATTAGAAGTAACATAGGATATAATAATATATATCCTCACGCCTTCCCACAAGGGTCCCCGAAGGGGTAGGCAGAGGTGTACCCACACACCCACTTTCCGCCAGAGGTATATAGCGAGTCCATCGCCGTTACTCAAGCACGTCTATACATACGCCTTTTGAATTTCTTCTCAGACGTATGCAGGTTTCCTCTCGATGTTTTCCTTCACCGTAAAGCTCGTGGTGTGACTAATCACTGTACTTAAGTTTAGAAAAACTCATTGGTACAGTCGGGATTCGAACTTGCGACCTTTGCGTCGCAGGCAACTGCTCGAACCACTCAGCCACCACGGCCACCACGGCAACATAGGATACCTTTAATTAAAAAAAAAACATTCTTAAGTCGCGGGCACATCTAGTATTATATAATACTAATAAGGAGCTGTCGCGGCCCAGTGGTTCGAGTTGCCTGCAACACAAAGATTGCAACTTCGGATCCCGACTGTACCAATGAGGTTATCTTAACTTAAGTACAGTAATTAGCCACACCATGACCTTTACGGTGATGAAAAACATCGAGATGTAATCTGCATTCGTTAGGGAAGCAATTCAAAGGCGTATGTATAGTCGTGCGTGAGTAACGGCGATGGACTCGCCATCTGTCACGTTGGCACCTAAAACATATCTGTAGTGGAAAGTTAGTGTCTGGGCACTACATGAACCTTGTAGGAAGGTGTGAGGATATATATAGTCGTTTCTGTGTCGGTATGTGTAAATTAGGCCGTTTGCAGTTTACATTATATACTCACAAAGCCAAATACGGATAGCCGATAAAATGTCAACGGATCTGGGCAAGGAATAATGTGTTGTGTACGCTTGTGTGATGGTGTGTCACCAGACGGCCAAGGTCGAGGATAGCGTGGCACAAGAAACTAGGTTACTTGGTTAGTTTGAGAACAATAACTAAGCGGACGTTAACCCTAGTTGCCAGAACTGCCGACTACGGAGGTTAAGGTAGCGTATACGATTCTACATGTGTCTGTGATGAACAAGAATAAAGCTTAGTTTTAGACTTGCTTTATTATGACGTATATTCATATATTTATCCCCAAATATGTAAAAAAATTGCCCCGTATTTATTGCTGTTTTCTTTGTTAGCTACTCATATTGAGGTTATTTCGAAGTCCACATTACTTACTAAGTATCATTCCTTATCGATGTCACTATTTATTATTTGATATTTTTTGTTAGACCATATTATATAACTACAACTTTTAAGACAACAACAATTCTTAAGCTAATATAATAAAATCAAGCGATATATTTATAATGTGTGCGGCGGATAACCCGATAATGACACATAGTTAGTGTAGCTCGCAACTACCCCAAATCATAAATAGGCAATAATCATTACAATACTGAGGTTAGGTATATACAAATATATATCTGGTGGAAAGTGGGTGTATGGGTATTACCTATACACCTCTGGCTACCCCTTCGGGACCTTACTAGGTTAAATTAAAGTAACAGATTACTTTGGACGCAATAAAATAAAAACTATATAGATAATACACACATGAAATATAATTTGAAATGAACGATACAAGTATGTATTCACTTGACGACAGCTATTCTTGTGGTCAAAGGTCACTGCGGTCGATATAATATAGGCTAGGTTAGGAGGTGATGCGACTAATCTCTAGTGCGGGCTGTGCGGAGATAGCGAACTGTAGGTCGTTGATTAGCGGGACATCGTGGCTTATTGGTAGAAGTACCACCTGCAGTACCGTAAAAGCAAGTATAAGGGATGATCGAGTCTCCCTTCTGACGAACCTCTTCTCGTAGGCGTGTTTCAAAAGTTTGAGTATCCACACACCTCCTTTTCGCAGAAGATATATTTTAGGTGCCAATGTGACACATGCCACACGTAGGCATAAACTTACGTGTTTGAATTTCTTCTAACGCTGATGCAGGTTTGCTCTTTTTTGGTCTCCTGCACCGTAAAACTGGTGGTGTGACTAATGACTGTAATCAAGTTAAGTATGAGTTTTTCCAAAACCTTCCTCTCCTAACTCTCAAGCAGACGTAACAAAAGTGACACGCTAAGATGATCATCATCATCGTATTACATCGAGCCCCTGAGGGGTGGGGGTGGGCACAGACGACGAGATGGAAATAACTGCATCCACGTCGGTGCCCCCGCCTTAAAAACAAGAGCTATCGATAAGGAAAGTTGAATAGAACTATAGCGGGTCATCGCTGGCGGGAGTAATCAGGGCTGAGGTCGCGACCCTCCCTGTACTAATCGCTGGGAGATAGCACTCAATACACTGGGCGCTATGAGCTATACGCACGCTATATACATACATACATACATACATATCATCACGCCAAGTCCCTAACGGGGTAGGCAGAGAGTATAGAGCGCCAGTTCTCTCTAGACTTACATACCTCTTTCGCTTCGTCCACATTCATCAGTCTCTTCATACATGCTCGTCGGCTTCGAGTACTTCGTCCTTGAGACTCCGATCTATTTGATCTAGGTAGTTGGAACGTGGCCTTCCTCTGCGTCTTCTTGCACACACTTTTGCTTTGTATATCTGTTTCGTCAATCTTTCTTCACTCATTCACTTCACGCTATATACGTACGCTATATATGTGCATAGCAGTGCAATTCAATTCTGTACCTATAATATGCTGTGGAAAACTTGCCTTACAAACTCTTTGGCAGATTCAGAAGATTGTTATTGATATTGGCAGAGATGAAATAGCATAGCAGAGAAATACGATGACTTCTTGATGACTTCGCTCTTTTTCTATATGTCATGTTGATAACAAACACACACATTTTCTGGGCTATTTGTGTGAAGCTGAACAGTAAGTGAAGGAGGAAATATACATGTAAAAACAGGGAAACGTTGGTAATAGAGTTCTGGTAAAAAAACGCATGCTGTTGTACAAAGATATTTACAAAGAAGGATATGTGCCGTTGGCGCGCGCTTGGCAACAAAGGAAATGTGGACTGCAATAATGAATAAGACACTTAATTATAGAATCTTTGTTCATGAAGTTACAGCACTTTTTGGTTCACGACCTAGTTTCATACATTTAAAATAAATCAACATAACCTTATTAATATTATGAACGCGAAAGTTTTTCTGTTTGTGTCATTAATTACGGCTGTCAAACAGATGTAAAAAGTTGGCTACACTTTGACGGAAATAAAACTTGGAAGGCTAAAATAGGGAATAGCTATTTCTCAAATCTATATCCTCATAATATATAGTTCTTATGTACATTGGACCTGGTACCTGGGACAATTCCACACAAATTGACCTAGTCCCAAATTAAGCAAAGCTTGTGTTATGGTAACTGGACAACGATATATTTACTCATAAAGATATACATAAATATTCGTGTTCATCACACAAATACCCTCAGTGGTAATCGAACCCTCAACTGTCGTAGTCAGATGCTCTAACCACTAGACTAGACGGCAGTGAATATATTTTACATACGTCGTATGGTACAATAATAATGGAATAGTAATATGTAGTAGTTGTAATGATTTGGAACACAGGTATCCAGGTAACGGCATCAGCTATAGCCATGGCAAAGGAGGTAGTTAGTTCCACGCTGCCCTCCCACGGGAGGATCTCTCAAGGCTATTGTCACTCAGGTTCCACAACAATCGACGGATGACATAGCATCGCGTATATAGCGTGTACGCTGATTTGTTTTAAGACGCCAAGCAATTTATTATCTGCGCAGGAATCATAGTAATAAATAATATTAAGCATCAGTGCATAATCAACACTTTGTACATACAATTTAGGACCTAATAATAAAGTGGTTATATAACTGTGCCCAGTGTAAAATTGTAATTCATAGCTAGCGCTATTCTGGAATTAGGTATCTATTGTAAATACACATACAGTTTGTGTTAATCTCAACCTATCATCTATATAGGTGTCATAGTTTTATCAAGTAATGTTTAGCAGTGTAGGTAGTTATTGCGTGAAAGAGGAACGACCTCACAAACCTTCCGGATTTCTAATATTAGTTTTGGGTGAAGTATACCACCGCTTCAGGCAAAATCTGAGCGGAGCGGCACGAAAGCTAAGAATCTGTGCAGTTGGCATTTCAGCCTCCCACCTCTAATCTTACGCGGTATGTGTAGCACATGTTGTTACAGCTGACCTGCGATGCGGTTGTTGACGTCTTGTTGTTCACGTCCTAATCGGGCAGACACAGCTCTTATAATTTACCTAACTCTACTATACTCATCATATTCCTACAAGTGTCTCAGAAGGGTAAGGCTAATTATCGCCGGAGATATATGCCAACGTGGCAGATGGCGAGTCCATCGTCGTTTCACAAGCAAGACTTTACATAGGTCTTTGAATTTCTTCTCAATCTTATCCTCCGATATTTCCCTTCACCGTAAAGCTAGTGGTATAAGAAAAGCTCATTGGTACAGGCGTGATTTGAACTTAACCTTTGTGTTACAGACTGTACGCTGGCAGGCAGGGCTGCTCGGCCTCTACGGCTCTTATTTGAGTCACAAGGATTGTTCATTCAATCAGTTGTAGAAGCTATGTACAAATTATCAGATGTGAACCCATATGCTTTACAACACATTGATACTATACATATGTATATACCCATTTGCGGGTAATTTCAGCCTTGATACGACAATGTAATGATCAGATGTCTACGAATGGAAAATGGTGACATTATACATATTCATTATTAGTTAATTACATTCTGGACAGTCTTTGTGTCTCCCTCTACTCTCTACTCAATCCAAGATACTCCTTAGTGGTCGGCCATTGCAATAAAAACCCTTATATTTACCAAGCATTCTACAATATATTCCGCACCCGTGTTCAATACGCAAACAATTACTTAAATCAACTTAATATTTACCTTTCTTTTTTCGCGGGCACCAATGATATTTAATTAAATATTGGTCGCGCGGTTATTCTCGCTTAAATTAGGTTTAATGGGTAAATTTTTTGTGTTATTTTTACCGGTAAAATAGATATTCTGTGTCAATGCATCTCTGACGAGAACATTATTAGTCGAGTAGTTTTTGCGTGAAAGAAAGAGGAAAAGGAAAGGGAGAAAGGAAAGAAGGGACGGAAAAGAAAGAAAGAGGAACAAACATCCTCACAAGCTGACGCATTTTCTAATAGGCGGCGGTAATCGCTTACCATCAGGCGGACCGCATGCTTGTTTGCCACCCTTGTGGTATAAAAAAAATATAGGCTTTTATCTTTATTACATCTAATAGGCTTTTGTTGAACAACGGTGGATTATAGAAAAAGATGAAAACAACAAACAATAATAGCAAACTAAATAAACGCTACATTAAAAATAAAAACGATTTAAAACATCCCTGAATAAATTTTACTCACCATTTTTTTTACTAGCTGCATCTTTGTAGAACTCCACAACACCTTATACACTATTAATTGTCCTTTTACAGTTACTTGTAGTTAAGCATATAGTGCGGGTCTCCCAAGGGTTCGGACTAAACGTATGTACGCGACCGAGCTAGCATCGCCACGCGTGCGGACGGTGCGTGCTACACCGCCCGAATGATGTGCGGTCTACTGGCATATCCAAAAAATACTCTTCATTGAACAATATTTATAAATACCTATTTATATATAATTACGATATCATTAATAATTATTATAAAAAAGCCGTGGTGGCCGAGTGGTTCGAGTAGTTGCCTGCTATACAAATATCGCATATACAGTGAAGGGTTTTCCTTCGATAGGAAACCTATGACTCACGCCTTAATCAAAATAACCGTTACATATATATAATTATTATTAGGGCCGGCGGCGAGCGATACCCCTGGTGTTGCGAGCGTACACAGGCCTTTTCCTACCATTTACGTTAAATTTAGAACGTTTAAGTGAGTGAAGAAACCTGAATTAGGTAAAGTACCTGTGATTCGAACAGCAACTTTAGACGTTGTTTAGCATTGATTGTATTACGAAGGTTCAAGTCGGACAACTTCTAATGGGCCTACCTATAACTACCTACGAGAACTCAATAGAAAAAATAATACGATAATCGGGAATGTACCCTAAGCATCTTGATGTCTGCACCCAAGGAGTAGGCCAGGTAGTAGACCGACGGCGACGTCTGTAGATTACACGTATCATATGATATTTTCTTCACCGTTGCTTATGGCGTGATAAATCACTGTACTAAGGTTTAGAGGAAATCAGTGAGTGCTGGGGGTTGGCACCAAAAATCATTGCGGGCTCATATATAATACATACATACATGGTATATGTCCGCATAGTCCACCTACGTATCGCATATCGCACGTTTGGGTATTAGCTCGCAGTAGCCATTGGTTACGAAGTTTTTCAGTATAAAATATGGCTTCTCTAAAACATCATCCATTCCGAGATATAGCCAGCCTTAGTAATATGTACCTTAAAGA
>JACCPG010008431.1:0-50950 GCA_016069955.1 Drepana arcuata | reverse complement strand
ATGATAAATAACGAGTCTAACGAAGAGAACATTAGAGTATAGTCTGCGAAGCGTATTATATTTCGTGGCATTATTTCCCTCCGCTATGCCATTGGGCATGTAATTTTGATTCAATCCGCCACCCATCGTGTTTCAGTAAACCAACACTTTGTGTATCGTAACGTTTTCTGTTTCATGTGTCAAACGTAATTTACCTTGTTCCGATGTTCATGTCAGCGTTTCGTTTGGATATTTTGTTTTGCTTTAGGTACGCAAATTGTGCTGCTTCGTATTACCTTGCCCTTGTCTATGATGCCACTTTCGTCGTTTTGTATGTGTTAGATCTTTACAATTTTCCTTATTCACTCGATATGGAAATGAAAACTAACATTATAATAATAATAAATAATAAATACCTGGGACAATTCCACACAAATTGACCTAGTCCCAAAGTAAGCAAGCTTGTGTTATGGTAACTAGACAACGATATATTTAATTATATAGATAGATATATACTTAAATACATAGGACATCCAAGACTAAGGTACAAATATTCGTGTTCATCACACAAATATCTGCCCTCAGCGGGATTCGAACCCGCGACCTCAAGTTTCGCAGTCAGGAGCTCTAACCACTAGACCAGACGGTCGTCAAATTAATTCATAAATCAGGTCATTATAAAGAGGAAGGGTTTGTTTGTTACGCTTTTACTCAAACCCTACTCAACCGGTTTTAAAAATTATTTCTCAGTTATAAAGTTACACTATTGCCGAGTAATATAGGCGATATTGTAGGAATTATTAATTACTAGCTGTGACCGCGACTTCGTCGGCGTGGACGGCTTTTTTGTCTTTCGTAAAAATGTTTTTTTTTTTTTCAATAAAAAGTATCCTATGTTACTTCTAATACCTCCAAGAATATGTGTACAAAGTTTTATGATAATCGGTTAAGTAGTTTTTACGTGAAAGCGTAACAAACAAACGTACATTCACATTTATAATATTAGTAAGGATGTTTTGTTAGTTTGTTTTTTGTAAATAAAACGATCAATTATACAAAATAGTACGCGGATGAACCCGCGCAGCATAGCTAGTATTGAATAAACTTATTTTCATATCTTACTACTTTACTTTACTTTACTTTACGCAGACTATATACGATTTTCACTTTACGATACAAAGTTTTTCCAATTACAAGCGAACGACTAGGTTTGCCTTATGGTTTCACCGTATGCAATTTGATTTCTGAGATCTGCTCGCTGGGGTACTGGCATGTTGACAGAGCCTGCCTCAATAAACGATCTAACTGATGCAACAAGATTTTTCTCAAACCTTATTAGTAGTTATAATAATATATCCTCACGCCTTCCCACAAGGGTCCCCGAAAGGGTAGGCAGAGGTGTATAGGTAATACCCACACACCCACTTTCCGCCAGAGGTATATTAGGTGCCAACGTGACAGATGGCGAGTCCATCGCCGTTACTCAAGCACGACTATACACATACGCCTTTGAATTTCTTCTCAGACGTATGCAGGTTTCCTCTCGATGTTTTTCTTCACCGTAAAGCTCGTGGTGTGACTAATCACTGTACTTAAGTTCAGAAAAACTCATTGGTACAGTCGGGATTCGAACTTGCGACCTTTGCGTCGCAGGCGATTGCTCGAACCACTCGGCCACCACGGCTCTCTTATTAGTAGTTACAGCGATATATCACGCCGAGTCCCTCACAGAGCAGGCAGAGAGAAAATGTTATAAATGGAACATTATAAAGCATAATATAAATTTGTACCTATACTA
The DNA here is from genome assembly GCA_016069955.1 of Drepana arcuata. Lineage (NCBI taxonomy): Eukaryota > Metazoa > Arthropoda > Insecta > Lepidoptera > Drepanidae > Drepana > Drepana arcuata. The sequence goes on along the minus strand of JACCPG010008431.1, from coordinate 49,173 downwards.
AATATACTAAATTAAATTAAACTAAATAAAACACCTGTCCCAATTCGTTGTCCAGCGGGAGAGTGCCAAGATGGCTGGCACCATGCCACGCTGTATGGCAGTGCTGTCTCTGCACAAAAAAGTACCATCCTTCTTGACACTAGGAGGCCTCGAATACTTGAGTTAGCAGTTAATTAATTTTGAAGCGCCTAAAAATATCGACTTTTACATATCTTTGCGTGCTACAAGGATACGGCAGTAAAAGTGATCGTGGAAATGCAAAATGAAGCATGAGATTGCTTCGGGATCATATTACGCACAGGCGGAGCCACGATGCTCACGTGGTAATGGGAATGGCTATCTGGACTTTTAAATGCTTTTATATATGTATCGATTTAATGGTGTGAAAGCGCAATCAGTACCAATTTTAAATAAATAATAATATATCCTCGCGCCTTCCCACAAGGGTCCCCAAAGGGGTAAATAGGTAACCATACACCCACTTTCATACAGATGGCGAGTCCTTCGCCGTTACTCAAGCACGACTATACATACGCGTTTGAATTGCTTCTCAGACGTATGCAGGTTTACTCTCGATGTTTCCTATACACTTCCTGTAGACCTTATACACTTATGCCTAACACTCCATCTCTTTGAGAAGGTGTGAAGATGTTTATTGTACATACATACATATCATCACGCCAAGTCCCTAACGGGGTAGGCAGAGAGTATAGAGCGCCAGTTCTCTCTAGACTTACATACCTCTTTCGCTTCGTCCACATTCATCAGTCTCTTCATACATGCTCGTCGGTTTCGAGTACTCTTAACGTTTCCGTCCTTCAGAGTCCGATCTATTGTAATATCTATAAGTACATTAATCACAAAACACACGTCACATAGTTTTTTTTATTGGCCCTTAATTAATTTTTATCGCGAACACTCCATGGAAATTGAGCAAATATCCAACGCGGTCTCAGTTTTAATTTGCCCACCATCGGATCCATATAATCGGTCTAGATTTCATTCAAATGCAGTTTAATTGGAATTCCTTTGGTGTGATTTGAATTGATAGTGGTTGTCGGTCGGAGGAGGAATTTTGAGCCGGTGTTTGTGTCAGGTTTTTACTGCATTTCGAATACTAGCTCTCTCGCCTGACTTCGCTTGGGCGAAAACAGCTACCGGAAGACGACAGAATCGCCATCTACAAGCGGAATTGTATGTAAAAACCAAGGGTGGGAACGTCAAGAGTCCGGGGAAGAGACCGGGGAGTATGTATCTAGGGACTGGTGAATGTGGTTGAAGCAAAAGGGAACGGGAAGAAAAAGGGAGGGATTGTCTTTTTATACCACACATGGGTGGCAAACAAGCATGCGGTCCGCCTGATGGTAAGCGGTTACCGCCGCCTATGGACGCTTGCAACACCAGGGGTATCACTCGCGCGTTGCCGACCCTGCAGGAATCTTTTCACACCCTTCTTGAAGAACTCCATGCTATGTCTAGAAAATTTACACTTGTCTGTTCTTACTTCCGGAGAGATTGCATGATGGTATGTATGTAAGTTGCATCATAACTACTCTATCTCAGTGGGCTGTGATACGGGACGTGCTCTAACAAAACATTAGTTATACTCGTCAAACAAATTACAACCGCACATTTCCGATCCAAGCCGAGTGTTTTCAATGTTTCACTCTTGTCCTCGAAACTTTCCAACGTTTGGGTCCCGATGTTTGCTTACAGTTTTTGGGGTCCGCCAATTTAAACTATCGCCGCTTTTATATGTCGTTTAGTACGACATTTGTTGTTCAGCGGTCTGGTTGGCGCGTAAACCTTTGTTTGCGGCCGGGAATTTATCCGGGCTATGTTTCGGTTCCTGTGTGCTCAGTAATTTGTCCAAGCGTAATGGAAGCAGCGGTTAATCTTTAATTTGGGTCGTTCGATGTCACTCGACTTCATTCCATCTCGTTAATTTTGCTAAGTGATGCGATCCTGTTCGTTCTTGTATTGTAAGTTCTAATTTGTTTTTATGCCTATTTAGTAACTCAATAGCATTAATATTTATTAATTAAAAATGTCTAACTGTTGATTATGCTTCATAATCTTTTTAAATTTATTCCAAGCACTTAGCTGAGTTATTATAGTTATTTTCGTTTTATACTCATAATAATAATAATATATCCTCACGCCTTCCCACAAGGGTCCCCGAAGGGGTAGGCAGAGGTGTATAAGTAATACCCACACACCCACTTTCCGCCAGAGGTATATTAGGTGCCAACGTGACAGATGTCGAGTCCATCGCCGTTACTCAAGCACGACTATACATACGCATTTGAATTTCTTCTCAGACGTATGCAGGTTTCCTCTCGATGTTTTCCTTCACCGTAAAGCTCGTGGTGTGACTAATCACTGTACTTAAGTTCAGAAAAACTCATTGGTACAGTCAGGATTCGAACTTGCGACCTTTGCGTCGCAGGCAACTGCTCGAACCACTCGGCCTCTACGGATCTTTCTCTTTTTCGTTTTATACAACATGTCTAACATTGATACGTTAATTAAATTTGACTTAGCTTATTTTATAGTTGTGGTTACCTGTTTTTGGATGGACACTTATGTAGACCTTTGTATATTTTTTATGCACTACTAATAATTATTTTTTTTTCCTACATTTGAAATTTCATTTGTAATCAAGGTCAATAATTCCTTAATTACATAATGATCAACTATTTGATGGTGTTATAACAAGCATTACGAAATGTCATAAAATATTTATTACATTTCGTAATACTATTACGAAACGACAAATACTTTTTATTACCCGGAGAGCCGTGGTGGCCGAGTGGTTCGAGCAGTTGCCTGCGACGCAAAGGTCGCAAGTTCGAATCCCGACTGTACCAATGAGTTTTTCTGAACTTAAGTACAGTGATTAGTCACACCACGAGCTTTACGGTGAAGGAAAACATCGAGAGGAAACCTGCATACGTCTGAGAAGAAATTCAAAGGCGTATGTATAGTCGTGCTTGAGTAACGGCGATGGACTCGCCATCTGTCACGTTGGCACGTAATATACCTCTGGCGGAAAGTGGGTGTGTGGGTATTACCTATACACCTCTGCCTACCCCTTCGGGGAGCCTTGTGGGAAGGCGTGAGGATATTACCCGGAGAGCCGTGATGGCCCAGGGTCGGTTGTAACGTAAAGATTGCAAGATAGAACCCTAACTGTCGCAACGAGTTTATTTTTCCGAACTCTAAATTACAGTAAATAATCATACCACGAGCTGTACGTTTTAGGAAAACATCTGCGTAAAGATACCTGCATACATATGTCCATTTCAGAATAAACTCTACGTAGTATGTATAGTCATGCTTGAAAAGCCACGATAGCTTTACCTGTCTTGTTGTAACTGTCTGTCTTGTTACTTACCTGTCATGTTGGCACCTAAATATATCTCAGAATAAGAGAGGGTGTTGTTTATCCTTGGGTGACACTTGTTGGAAGGCGTAATAACATAGTAAAGTAAAGTTGTTTTCCCCAAAGCATTGTCACAAAAATTACTGTAACATCTATGTAAAATATTGTGTGATAAAAAACATAGAAAAGTCTGGATAGCCGTCATAAACAGGTCGTTAAAGCAGCTTGCGCGACGAATGTGTAAAACAATTTGATACGCGGTAACAACGACATTTTTATGTCGATATTCCAGTAGGGCTACGAGTGTCGCTTTTAATTGTACCCATTAAACGCTACTTCTGAGGGATTGCTGAGCGATTGATGGCTTCTTTTTTTAAATGTAGTAACCCTGCAGCTATCTCGTTCTCACCATGTTCCAAAGGGAACGAAACAAAAAGAGACGCATGCTCGGATAGTGTTTCAGCAGTCGTGGGATAATCATAATGAAAGCCGGAAATTCGTTAACGAATATGGCAGCGGTTCGTTAAATTTTATGTGTGTTTGTTTAATGAATGAATGCCTTTTTAAATTTCCATATGGTACAGTAGTTTTGTTAAAGAGTCGACTTTAAAGGGGCTAAAAGTTAAATAGATAAATATGAATGTATGCTAACACCCGGAATGCATTATAATGCCACGCAGATTTCATTGCGATCGGTTTTACAGTGTCTTGAATTTCTGCAGCGCCATCCTAATGAGTTGATGAATGTTTTTATTGACCACGATCCCTCGCCGTTTTCCCCAAAAAAACTCTACTAAAGTTTGATCACAATCTGTGTAGATATATATATGGTTTTGCATTGAAGACAAACATACAAACATAGATGTCTATATTCCTATACATATATATAACGATAACGTAACGTTTATCCGTCAAAAAAGGAACATTGCAATAGCGACGTTCCCAACTTTTCTCTTGGCCGTACTTCACGGCTACCACGGAGCTATTTAACAGCCCAAAATTGCTAAGGCTTCCATATTCATCCATCAAGGGAATTCCGTGAAATTTCGTTCGCTCAAGACACCCCTTAATCCTTAAGACGAATATCTCAAACTTACGCTTCGAGCGGAATAATCGCTTGCTTGTGACGACCTGAAAAAGTATAGCACACTTAATCCGTACATCCAGTCTCTCTAACAAATATCTAGTATTAGATGTGACAAGCGCAGCTTCGCATTATTTTTCGTTCCTTAAGAAGATACCTACGTCATTAAAATGTATGAACCCTTCTCAGTATGCCTTAAGGCTGTATTTGCCAAGACAAATTGATATGACTCTATCGTATAAACACATTTTTCATGTTGCTTTACATTCAGTAACAGGCAATACGGTTCTCTTCAGAGCGTGTTTTTATTTCACTCATTGAGATCTTTTCAGAAGTAAGTCTTTGACATTCATGTAACTGAAGAGGGTTTATCTATTCCCCGATATCGTTGTCTCAGGAAAATAAACGATTAAAAGAAAGAAACGATTATCACAAAGGACGTTCGTTGCAAAGGACCGACAATAGAGAAAATTTTACAGTACATTGAGCGTAAAAATTCTACCGAAACCCTAAGACGTCGGCAGAAATACTGTAATGCGTAATGAACTGTAGGCTTAACTGTGCAAGTTGTAAGCGATCCGCGATATTCGGTACAAAACCAGTAACCACTCCAATGTTTCGCTTATTAGATGGCCCGTCTCAACAGACGTAAATCCGCTTGTTATTTGTACCAATAGCTTTATGCGCCAAACCGTGGTACAAAGCGACCTCCTTAGTCTGGTCGAAAGCACAAAGGAGTACCGTATCAGTCGGCTGAGCCGGCAGACCCGAAAAAGACCGACCCTTTGAGAAACCAATCCCTTAATACTAATTGAATCATAATTTAAGAGACTGAAACTTTCTTTTTATGTAAATCTTTTCCTCTGAAGACTCAAAGGTCTGAGAAACGCGAGCGTAATAATCTTCACTGGAAAACGTCCGCACTCGAAAAGGTTTCGTAATCGGGATTAAATTTTACAACGTCAGGAATTTATGTTATCATGGGTAATAATTTGTTTGATGGCCTAGTTAGTTACTATGCCTAATATAATTTTATTATTTAATAATATATTTACATATATTCTTACGTTATATAAATAACACGTAAGAATATACGTAGTGTCAAGTTGCAGTAACTGTCATGACATTTAGTTTAAGTTTTATATAATAATACTATAATATATCTTGACGCCTTCCCACAAGGGTCCCGGAAGAGGTGGGCAGAAGTGTACTCGTATAAGTATTGCCCACACGCCCACTTCCCTCCAGAGATATATTTAACTGCCAACGTGGTCGTTGCTCAACCACAACTATACCTTTGAATTTCTTCTCAAACGTTTACAGGTTTCCTCTCGATGTTTGCCTTCGCCGTAAAACTCGTGGTGTGACTAATCACTGTACTTCAGTTCAGAAAAACTCATCATACAGTTGGGATTCGAACTTGCAATAATTGTGATGCAGGTTACTCGAACTACTCTCCACGTCACCACGGCTTATTAGTATTTTAGGGACTCGGCATGATGATATGATGATATTATTCAAGACAAGATTGTAGGTTCTAGCCCCAGTCTGCACTCACAAATCACGCAAAATTCAAACTCACAAGTCGCTTCAATGTACGCGGTTCATGTTTGTAAATCTCGAGGACAATCTTTTGAATTTTTCTCCGTCGCTCAGACTTAAATTCGACTCATCTATAGAGAATCGCACCTAAAATCGTATTATCGATCCCTATTCCAGTACAATTTGCGAGTTGCGCCGGCGAGCGCAAGCAATTTTCAAACTTAAATGAAAATATCGAGGAAGGTCGGAGAAAGGCTGTGGAGGTAGCAACGTCTACTTGCCGATAGTTCGCATCCGCCCGATGTCGGTCGCAGAAGGCTCCAACCAAAATGTCTTTTGTCTCTTTTCGACACTTTTTCTCTTACAACTTAGGTAAGATTTGATTTAGAAAACTCCATACGTAGCTTTCCTGAAATTGAATTCACCTTGTTTTATATGCTGGCTCTTCTGCATCTACCTCATACTAAACTGGTCACAATGGAAGGTAATATTTTAATAATAATAATATAATATATCCTCACGCCTTCCCACAAGGGTCCCCGAAGGGGTAGGCAGAGGTGTATAGGTAATACCCACACACCCACTTTCCGCCAGAGGTATATTAGGTATATAATATTTTAATATATAGCCAAACATCGAAAGTACTCATTTAAATCTAGTTCTTGATATGATTTTATTTATAGGTCGAATGCCGACTGTACCAATGAGTTTTTTTGAACTCACGTACAGTGATTAGTCACACCGAGGCTTACGATGAAGGAAAATATCGAGAGGAAACCTGCATTTGCAGAAGCAGAAGAAAATCAAAGGCGTGTGTATAGTCGTGCTTGAGTACCGGCGATGGACTCTCCATCTGTCACGTTGGCATCCAAAAATATATATCTGTCGGAAAGTGACTGTGTAGGTACTGCCTATACACCTCTACCTAATCCATCGTCGTCTGCCATTCACAGTCAAGACATTTAAAAACTAATGTTAATAAAAGAAATACCTTTACATTTGAAACTAGCCCCGACTAGACGGTGCACCGCGATTTTACTTGCGTTAAATTTGATTATATAAAGAGTATGTATGAAGGTCACTGCGCCGCTCCCTCAGAAAGGAGCACGATAAAACGTAAGCTCCTCAATAAACAGGTTCAAAAATCTTTTTTAAAATTGGATTTTTATTTTCAAGTAAACAAACCTTTAAAATATTCGTATGGGTACACGCGTAAAATGAATTGTTGAAGTTGAAATTGTTAAATTAATAGACATTCTATTAATATTTCTTTGGATGGAAGCAATGAAAATACACGCAAGAAAAATTGCTTTTTCATCAATACAAAATGTGTCTTCTTTAGATGTCTATTCAAAACACCGACAATGTATTTATCGGCATAAGTCCCCTATTCATACGTTAAATAGAAAAAAGTAAATAATGATAAAATTTCAAGTTACTGCAGTAACAAAGGGCAGAGGCGATGTAGGGAAAAGTGGCAATTTTGGCGCCTTGTAAGAAATTTTCTTGTCTTCATTCTACTCTTGCCGAGAACCTTATTCGTCTGGAATAAGGTTCATAATTGACGGTTTTCATAGTAAATATGAGTTTGTTCTTTTAATACGGATGCCGTGTTCGCGTTTTTTCATTGAAGGAAGGGGGGGCTAAGAAAGTTTTTGAGGGTTATATATCGTTTAGGACCGCACTCTAACTTGGGAGATTATTTCGGCCGAAGTGATGCGTGGATTACGTGGCGTTTGTATATTAACATATTTATTTCAGACTATCTTATGAATTATAAAATTTTTCTAATGAAAAGCTTTTGTACTGCAACTATAACCTTTCTGAAGTTATATCAGAGTATCAATTTTTTATATAATAGTTTTTACGATACCACACTGAAAGGATTATGAATATGATTTAGCATTAGATTTTTCAAATATGTTTAGTTTATTTTTTATACCACTCACGCGATGAAGCCTGAGCATGCAATCCGCCTGATGATAAGCGGTTACCGCTGCCTAGATTTGATTCTTCTGGTATAATCTTGAATTGTTCTTAATTAATTTTATTATCAAACCAGGTAAAATTTTATCAAACTGACTATTTCTTTCTAATAATCAAAAACAAAACTATGCATAGAGATAGACTCCGCATATGTCAAATTGGCACCTAAAATATATCTCTGGCGGAAACTGGGGTGTGGGTACTATCTATACACCTCTGCCTACCCCTTCTGGGAGCCTTGTGGAAAGGCGTGAGGAAATATTATTACATTTTATTATAAATACTAACGACGGACGGTATGTATGAATGCAAACTTGATATTTATATTCGAAAGCCGTCAGATAACGAGAAAATCAAATTATATTCGCACAATGTAAGTACATATCCGCTGAAAATTGGTGAAAATAAGTTGTTAACAAAAATACGGGCTCGAGTTGCCTGGGGCCCTCTGATAAGAGGGATCTGTAGTGAGGCTCCCGAGGTATCTCCGGTGAGGGATTAAGATGCAAGCGGCAGCGGGCAGCGGAAGCGCTCAACGTTGTTCTAACTAACTGAACCATTCTCACATTTGTCTGATGATTCTCAGTCACTAATCTCACTGATTAATTCTCAGTTCAAACGTTCACGTGATATTATGGTTTACTCAGCTTTGTGTGGAAACACTGCAATTGTTTTATTTACTTAAACGTTGGTTTTTGGGTATGTAAGTGTTGGCAGAACTGGCGCTCTATAGTCTCTGCCTACCCCGTTAGGGACTCGGCGTGATGATATGTATATGTATGTATGTATGTTATTTGTAGGTGCATTACGATAAAGTGAGATCAAACTTAGTATCTAGCGGAAAGTGGTTGTGTGGTTACTACCTACACATCTCAAAACATGAATGTTAAAAAATAAATGGCACATTATTCGGCATTTGCAGCTTTTCAGGGAAGATAAGTTGACCACTTGTGAAATATATTTTATGTACGGTGGTAACCGCTTACCATCTGGCGAGCCGCGTGCTTGTTACTCACTTTTATGGTATAAGTAAAAAGAAAACTATAAGACCTTTAAGATTCAATTCAATTGGATGAGGAAGACGAACTTTACGGTGAAACATTGAATGGAACCCTGCATATGTTTGGGAAGAAATTCAAAGGCTGTGTAGTCGTGATTGAGCTTCGGCGCTGGGTTCGCCATCTGTCACGTTGACACCTATAATATATCACTGGTGGAAAGTGGGGTGGGTGGGGTACTACCTTGCTAAGGCAGATGGCGAGTCCATACCCGTTTCTCAAGCACGAAACGTATGCAGGTTTCCTCTTAATGTTTTCCGTCACCGTTAAGCTCGTGGTGTGACTAATCTCTGTACTCACATTCAGAAAAACTTATAGTTACAGTCGGGATTTGAACTTGCCATATTGCCAACGAGTGTTACTCGAACCACTACGGGCTCTTTAATTAATCTTATAAATAATTTGGCAAATTATTATCCTTTAACAAGATCCTTATGCCAAACGCCGTTATCTCGAGTTGAACCTGTCCGCAAAATATCTGAAATACTTGGATTGTGTTTTCAAAGAAAACGTGTATTGATGAGTTAATTAAACCTCGAATATTCGCCAAAGATAAATTTGTTTCAAATTAATTTCAATATTCATGAAAGAGTTTTCAGATCTTATACTTTTTGGAAGTTTTTAAACTGAAATTGAGATCTAATAATTGCTATTAAAATATATGAAAAGCCAAGTACTGAAACACGCTTTCATGGAAATTAATTTTGGATACTGGGAGTTAATTAAATAATTTGATGACAAAATAAATTGGGACTTAAAAACCTAGCTATTTGATCAATTTACTCGAAACCTGCGAGCGAAGGCTGGTAAATGGCATGACATGATATGAAGCCAAAGAGGTCTGTAAGTCTAGATAGGACTTGTGATGTTCACTCTCTACCCCTTGAAGGATTTGAAATAGTTCTAGCGTAGAAGAAACACTCATTTGAGGCTCTCTATCTGAGTAACTGTAACCAAAATATGTAATATTTTTAGTTTTGACTATCCGTCTGTCTGTCTGTATGTATGTACACGAATCACGTACAAACTACAAATTAGATTTCAATGCAGTTTTCATCAACGATTGCTACAATTATAACGTAATATATAAGCTTTACCATTTTACCTCAAATAATTGAATCTGATTGGCGTTGCGATTGTCTTCCATATTTAAATTTTAAAACCGAAGCAAAATCGGGCGAGACAGCCAGTGTTTATATGGTTATATTTTTTTATTGTGAGATATGATCCAAATTCAAAAATTATTTTCATTCTTATGTCAGTTGCCAGTGCCAAATAGGTACGCGTGCGTTTGTACCGTTATCCAAAATCCTTTAAAGGAAACCACTCACAATACCAACCATCCTACATGCACACCCAAACGCATCATTACCACTCCCCGCACAATGCACCCCTACATACCGAGTCTTGTGGATGACAGCCTCTATTGACACACTGTGTGTACAAATATACAATTTTGAATTTCGTTATAATGTTGCCAAGTTTTAAATATAGCTTGGAATTGCAGACGACGTTTTTTGTCCCTTATCTACCCGTAACGTCGTTTTTTTTTTGTATTGTCTCTCGAAGCGTGAGTTCCGGAAACTTTTGCTACTTAACCGGTCAATGGCGAGACCTAGGCCTCCAGCCAGGCACTTTAGTACTAAGCAACACAGCTAAGGGCACCCCCTGTGGGGTACGAACCTCGGCTTAGGTCGTTGCTGGATCGCGAGCAAAGGAGCTGGGCTGGACTGGTCGTAACGTCGTGTCAAATTAATAGCATTTATAAGCTACTACCTGTCCCGCCCAGCTTTGTTTGGGTGAAAGAATAATAGCTTCTGAAACACGATCGCAGCGCGACCTATCGGATCCAATTGTAAATCTAAACCTCTCGCATTCACCTGAAGGCAGAAAATTTCATTGAAATCGGTCCAGCCGTTTACGATTCCATAAAGGACATACCGACACACATTAATTTTTATATATTTAGATATGTATTATATTTTGTATGAATAAGAGCCGTAGAGACCGAGTTGTTGAAATAGTCACCGGCATAATCAAGTTTGCTAGTTCGAATCCCGTCGGTTTGTACTGAGTATTTTTTTACATTTATAAACATACATGTGACTAATACACTAAGATGACGGTAAAGGAAAACATTACCAGGGAGCCTGCACTAGAGTAAGCAGAAATTCTAAGCTGTATTTAAAGTTGTGCTTAAAAAACTGCGACAGGTTCCATCAAACACTTGCTGTGAAAAGAATTTGTTTATCCACTTCTACCCTATAAATAAAACCTAAAAGATCAAAGGCGTATAGTCGTGCTTGAGTAACGGCGATGGACTCGCCATCTGTCACGTTGGCACCTAATATACCTCTGGCGGAAAGTGGGTGTGTGGGTATTACCTATACACCTCTGCCTTACCCTTCGGGGACCCTTGTGGGAAGGCGTGAGGATATATTATTATTATTATATTATAAATAAAAGGTTTCTGACGTACATCATATTCCTATAGGATGGTTAATGAGTCATTACGTTTATAGGAAGGGAGACAATACAGAGTTCCGATGCTTTCTTTAAATTTAAATGCAAACTAGAATAATGTCAAGAAAAGTGTATAGCACAATTATTAACATACGAAAACAACCTCTCAATAATATTGAACATTCAAACTTTATAGTTTCAAACTACATTGAATCATTTCCTACATTTCTACATTTCCAAAGAAGTCCAGGAAAGTGGAATTTAATCAGAAACTGATTGAAATCATTTAACTTTACCCATACAGTATTTTGGAGAGTAGTTGTATTTGTATAATAATGATGTACGAGTGTTTATATATCCACGCCTTCCCACAAGTGTATCAAGTAGTGCGAGCAGATGTTACAACATCCTCTATTCGCCGTATATTCAGATGCCAATGTGACAAATGTCGAGTCCCCATCGCAGTGTCGCCATCTTTCCAGAAGAACATATATTTTTGATAATCTTTCAAAGAGTCTTTTAATAATGGCGTGTAATGAGGCTATGGAATGAGTAAAATTCCAGGGCTGCTAACGTAAGCAACACTAGCATTGCAAGTGTGCACAGACGGCGGTCACCGCTTGCAATCAGTCAACCTTATGATTTGATGCTAACTTAGCGTTATATATGTATTATTTTCCTTTAAATTATTAAAATACCTGAGACAATTCCACACAAATTGACCTAGTCCAAATTAAGCAAAGCTTGTGTTATGGTAACTAGACAACGATATATTTACTTATATAGATAGATATATACTTAAATAATTAGGACATCCAAGACTAAGGTACAAATACTCGTGTTCATCACAGAAATATCTGCCCTCAGCGGGATTCGAACCCGCGACCTCAAGTTTCGCAGTCAGGAGCTCTAACCACTAGACCAGACGGTCGTCTATATTATTATGTATCGTAATATATCTATAGCTATTTTGTTATTGTAACTTGTAACCAAATAATTAATATACGTGGAATACGGGGTAGGCAGAGAGTATAGAGTGCCAGTTCCCTCTAGACTTACATACCACTTTTGCTTCGTCCACATTCATCAGTCTCTTTACATGCTCGTCGGTTTCGAGTACTCTTGATGTTCCCGTAATTAAATTATACAAACAGAATTACTTTTGTTTGCATCTGATTAATAAATATGCCCTAAATTTGACAAGGCTAGCTATAATTATGCCTTCTTATAATCCAAACATATTTATTGTACGCCATTAACGCAGAAGCCGAAGTGAAGCCTATGAGCCAAATGAGGCCTACCTGGATCACCGTTAACCCTCTGACCTCACTATCACTTAACAATAATCCACGGTCTACACACCATAATGTGGCGCCATCATTACACGCGTCAGCGCACCCTTAAGCCAACCATTATATTGTACAAATCCTTACTTACTCCTGTCACTCTCACACCTCGGGCAAGGAACGAAAAATCTGGATCATCCTAAATTAGATACGCAGTAACGAGACGGCTTCCTGAGCCACGATAATGGGTTTTCTTTGCTAAAGGAAAAACCAATTTCGTTGGTAAAACATCAAAATATCTAAGTCAAGTTGGGGATAATCTCCCAAGTAGACGGTAAGTATCTTACGTCGTGATATTACTTTGTTTGCGACGGGCCCGCTTACACGCGAGCGGTGTGCTCTACTCGAATTGATCATGTCGGAGCTCTGCCTCTAGATGTTATTACTATCGGGATCCTCACGTGATTGTCACCATGTGTATTAAAACAAATGATGACGCTATTGAAAAATGGAGTCAAAAACAATAAACTCGTACTATAATAGATGTGAAAGTTTGATGTTAAATCTCGGAACGCTCTCGAACGGCTGAACAGAAATGGATGAAAGTTGGCACAGAGATAGATTATTAGCTGTATTAGCACATAGGATATTGTTCTATTTGAGAAAACCCCATACAATTTTATGCGGAGAATATCGCTTTTCTATCATATAATACTAATAATAATTCAATCGACTCTAAAATAATGTAGCTTTCCATAGCTGTCTATATATGATTTATATGTAAGGCGCTGTTAAGTGTATCATAGGATTTCCATTCGCGAACGCTCAGGCAGGAATTAAATCCCCGTTTTAGTTTTTCCTAGAGAGTACAGCCTGTAGTTCTTCAGAAGTGTGCAACGCGCAAGCGATACTCCTTTTGTCGCAAGGGTCTATAGGCGGGCTGCACAATTGTTTGCCAACCCAGTGGTATATATATGGCAAGTAAACTCTGTGATATATCACATGCCTATCGTTCTAAATATGTGTAAAACTCACATCATTCGCTACGATCAACTGATCTTAAAACAACGAAGGCAACACGATGACATTCAAGCAGACAATAGGAATTCGATCACGTACACCAATAACCTGGTGCAGTGAAAGATTTAAGACTTACAGTGTACGGAGGAGTGCAGTAAATAAATTTTATACTTTTTGTTGCGTCGTAAAGTCGGTACACTTGCTCTAGGTAGGAAATAGTTTTTTATCGTCTTGTCAACAATTTTCGACTCCCGACAAATGTTCTTGTTATAAGTTCTACTGTTATTTTTAGCCAAAGTTCACCGACCTCGTATTTGTGTCGGCATTGAAATATTTTCTCTAATCTTACTGCCTATATTTCAAAAGAGTTGATCACTACTAAGCCGTGGTGGAAAGTAGGAAAAGGAGTAGTTGACTGCATCTCTAAGTTTGCTAGTTCGAATCCCGATTGTACCAATGAGTTTTCTGGACAGTAATTAGACATACCACGAGCTTTACGGTGAAGAAAAACATCGAGAGGAAACCTGCATACGTCTGAGAAGAAATTCAAAGGCGTATGTATAGTCGTGCTCGAGTAACGGCGATGGATTCGTCAACGGTCACATTGGCACCTAAAATATACATTTATCTCTCATATAGTGGGTGTGTGGGTATTACCTATACCCCTTTGGGGACCCTGGTGGGAAGGCGTGAGGATAGTCAATAACTGTTCATCTAAATATCTGGCTATAGCCTAAGGTTCCTCCGTGTAAGATTTTCTTTCTAATAGATATAATGTATATTCTATGTGTTAATAATAATCTATTCTTCTGTGCCAAATGTTTTTCGATTTCGTTCAGCCGTTCTGGCGTGGTTGCGTAACAAACGTCCTCACAAAATTGGGCATTTATAATATTAGTAGATAGTCTGTGCTATGTTATGTCACCGTTGGAACGCGAGCTAAGCCAGAGACAATAGAGCGCCAATTATGTCATATTTTGTACTGGCTCTATTTTATTCAGCCATAAAGGTAGAAAAATCTACCTAGAACTATTAATCTATACTAATTATTATAGATATTATACATACATACATACATATCATCACGCCAAGTCCCTAACGGGGTAGGCAGAGAGTATAGAGCGCCAGTTCTCTCTAGACTTACATACCTCTTTCGCTTCGTCCACATTCATCAGTCTCTTCATACATGCTCGTCGGTTTCGAGTACTCTTAACGTTCCCGTCCTTCAGAGTCCAATCTATTTGATCCAGGTAGTTGGAACGTGGCCTTCCTCTGCCTCTTCTTGCACACACTTTTGCTTTGTATATCTGTTTCGTCAATCTTTCTTCACTCATCCTTTCTATGTGTCCAAACCAACGTAACATAGATATTATAAATTAACGAATTGGCAGAAGAAGGCAAGAACTGGACCGATTTGAATGATTCTTTCACCATTGGAAAGCTACATTCACCTTGAGTGACATAAGCTATATTATCTTTTATATAAAAAAATATGTCCGCCCGTGCGAAGCCGGTACGGTAGTTCGTAATATAGAAAAAAAATACAATAAGCCTTGGGTATGTAATAAATACTTTTGTCTCGAAGCAACCGAATCGCAAGTCACATCTGCGGGATTACCCGTGGATCCGGGAATGTTTTCACAAGTCGTACAAATATTATCTTCCTTGCTTGAATTAGTTTTATCCCTACGATAATCCCGTAACGTAAACACGTCTCGCCTAGTTGTATATTACCATATTTTTCTCCTCCTCGCAGAGCTGCGAGTAGCTACCGCATTGCATTATTTATTGGAAAAACTTTATATTTTCACAACATAACCGAACAGATGCTTGGATCACCTGTGGACAAGCTATTAGCATACGATCCCCTTCGAAAAGTAACTCTACTGTTAAGACGTTAGGGTTGACACTCCTTAGAGCTGAATGGGGTATGTTTTTGTTTTTATAGCCGTTTGTAATCGCCTCTGACGGCGGTCGTCAGTGTAATTTTCGTAGCGGGAGGATTGTGTCTAGTACAATGTTTTATTCAAGCGCTTAGAATTATCCTCAGTATATTTTAGCGTTCGAACCGTTTGTTTATGAATGGTAATGAGTTTGTCCCGATGGTATGTCGCGTGTCGTTTTATTATGAAATATTCCTCAAGTAACTCTTTGCTTCGCAGTCGCTTTCAATATTTCTGCTTAAAGCATTCATATAACGTTTTTATTCTTTATATTTCTTATATTTACGTATTTTAGCAAAGTTATCCAAATGTTTCGTAACAGTCTCTTTTCGGCGCAGAAATATTAATAAAACTTTGTGATACTGTCGCCGTGTCTCAGAGACGATTTCTACATTCGACTTTCGTCTCAAATATTTGCACATTATTACTCATATCCAGACATCAAACTTACCATTTTTGACATAGTTGATGAATTCTAAAACCAACCGGCCACTACGGTTTCATTAAAACAATCTATTTCAATATTTCTCTCGGATTTTGAGACAAAGTAATGGTATTTCGCTTTTGAAAGGATCGCCGTTCCAATGTTCCTCAAACTGATTTGAATTTTTGCGAGTCAACCCAAAACTGCTGTTAGACGGTTGTCCCCCGATTGTTTGCTCCGGGGTCTGTTTGTCCAACTAACAGGATTGCTGCAGTGGTTCTCATTTATTCACAGGCTGGCCTGACGGACCCGGGTGCCCCACTTACATTAGATGGCTAACTTTGAATATAAACAAGCTACATTCAAGTGTTAATCAAATTTATAAACATACATATCACGCTGAGCTTCTCACGAGGTAAGCAGAGAGCGCCAATTTTCTCTAAACTTACATAGCTCTTTCGCTTCGTCCACGTTTATCAGTCTCTTCATATATGCTCACTGGTTTCGAGGACTCTTGACGTTGCCATCCTTGAGTGTCCGATCGATTTGATCTAGGTAGTTGGAAGGTGGTGTACCTCTGCCTCTTTTTCCACACAGTTTTCAATTTTTTACGTTAATCTTTTTAATGTATAAACGTAAGACAATTTTTAATACCGTTTGTCGGCGTTCCTCTGAATGGACTGCCTCAATGTATACAACTGTGCATTATATGCTATAAATTAAATTAAAATACCTTATGATATCTTAATATCTTTTTACATATAATATGTACACGGCTGCACTAACGCATTAGGATACATTTCCTGTTATGTTAGTTTTAAGTTGATAAATAAATAATAAACTAAATGTTATTTAACCATCCAATTTACGTGACAATTAACTGTGAAGCTAGCGGTAAGTGGACAGTTGTGGAGCACAATGACATTCCATTTTATGGGTGATAACTTTAGAACCGTGGTGAGAGCCGTGGTGGCCGAGTGGTTCGAGCAGTTGCCTGCGACGCAAAGGTCGCAAGTTCGAATCCCGACTGTACCAATGAGTTTTTCTGAACTTAAGTACGGTGATTAGTCACACCACGAGCTTTACGGTGAAGGAAAACATCGAGAGGAAACCTGCATACGTCTGAGAAGAGATTCAAAGGCGTATGTATAGTCGTGCTTGAGTAACGGCGATGGACTCGCCATCTGTCACGTTGGCACCTAATATACCTCTGGCGGAAAGTGGGTGTATGGGTATTACCTATACACCTCTGCCTACCCCTTCGGGGACCCTTGTGGGAAGGCGTGAGGATATATTATATTTAACTTTAGAACATATAAAGCTTGTCTTATGTCGGTATTATAATCACAATTCAATGAATGTTTTTGTGTGCTTACAGTGATTTGTGACATCACTAGCTTTACAGTGATAGAAAACATCGTATAAAATGTTTATGAAATATGTAATTTGCTTGAAAGACTGAAACGAACTCTCCATCTGTTAACTCAATATATCTCACCTAAACACCTTTTTGCCGCAAAATAAGATGTGTTACATACTATCAATACACCGCGCTAAGAATAAGGCTGTACTAAAAATATATAGCAACCTTCTTATACCGCACCTCCAGTGCGGGCGATGAAATATGTAAATGATAATACTTTTCAGTGGAATTTATTGCTGCAAACAGTTTTTTAGAGAAGTTAGGGCAAGCAGATTCAAAAGAATATATTATAATTACATGCATTTACGGCGAAGGAAAATATCGTGAGGAAACCTGCATATGTTTGAGAAAAAAATAAAAGGCGTATATGTATACTCTATGTGTGCTTGGATAACGGCGATGGACTCTCCACTTGTCACGTTTTATATCTGGCGGAAATATGGAATGTGGAAACTATCTACACACCCCTGCCATCCCCTTCGGGGACCCTTGTGGGATGGCGTCAAGATATCAGTAGGATATATTTGGTATAACTATCATCGCATAGCATGACATAGCATCGTATAGCATCGCTCAGGTATCTCGTGATCAATGTTGCGTGAAGCTAATTTTCAAATCTATTCGGCCTAACAGCAGATCATTATATTGTGGCAATGTGCCAATTAATAATAACGCGATCATTTGAACGCAAATCAAGCGCGAACGGTGTTATTACCATATTACTGAAGGTAATAACGTATTACCTGGTATTCTGGTAAATAGTTGGCCAAATTAATATAGGAGCGGCGAGTGGGACATCAAACGTTTTGTCCAAATGTGTTACGGGTCTAATTACAATGTCAGTAGACTGTTAGAATATTATAATATTAATATATTATCTTCACGCCATCCTATGGCGGTCCTCATATGGGTAGACAGATTCAGAGTATTACCTTTCCACCGAAGATATATACTCATATATATATATATATATATATATATATTCGTACATATATGAAGATAATACTAAATTGTCGACGTGCCAGATGGCGAGTTTTGCAAGCACGACTATACGTCTTTGAATTTCTTCTCAAACGTATGCAGATTTCTCCTGGATGTTTTTCTTTCTCTGTAAATCCCGTAATGTCCAAGTGTGTCGCCCTTGCAAGCTTAGCCAGATAATTAATACGATCAGCTTTATGATTTTGAGCAGTCATCTTTCGAAGTTCACTCTGCGTTTCAGATATCTACTCGAACCACCGTCATCACAGCACAATATGTTTTTAATTTATTTCTCTGTAACTTTAAATAGATGTATCTCCTATCTATCAAACCACAATAACCATTGTTTTCGCTTTGTTTCAGGTATGTGAAATGAAAATTGAAATGATTAACTAGGTGAATAAACAAGGTAATTTAATCACACCTACGTTCTATTTAAATACATGGTTAATTTAATGGCGTAAACTAAATATTGTGTGAAGAGATTCGCAAAGCAACTGGCTTGAACATGAGTATGACTGTAAGACGATGAAAGAAAAGATCTTACCATAGTTATGACGTGAAATGGATGGCTGAAGATATATACAATGCAAAATGGTGTGGATGAAAAGACAGCAGACGGTCCCATTCTAACCACCTAGATCAAATCGACCGGACACTCAAGGATTATAAGGTTAAAATACAAACGTCATAAAGGTAATATATAACATCATACCATCATAAACGGCGTAGCGAAAGAAGTATGTAAGGATCGTAGTAAGTGGAAAGAAGTGGTCTCTGCCTACCCCTACGGGAAAGAGGCGTGATTATATGTATGTATGTATGTATAAACGGCGTCTGAAGTCTATAGAGAAATGACGCTCTACTCTCTGCATAATCGTTTGGGATAAGTGTATTTATATAGTAGAAATATTATTCATGTAAATATTTTACCATTTGCTGTGTCCTCAATAAACCTTTATACCAATAAAGCGTATTCAAGGCAATTTACTTATGAATGTATACAGGTTTATTTTGCCCGGATAGACTTCATCGTCCTGTTAGTTTGTTAACTATTACCGCAAATAATAACAAGTTAACAGAGTGTCATTTAATCGTTAATAAGCTAACTTAGCCATTGAGTTGTAGTTAGCAGTCAAAGCGCCGTCGGTGAACGGTTAGCAAAGCTAGGGGAAGCTGGGCTAACTTCGTCACAGACCCTATGTTTACATTAAGTTTTTATGCTTATAAAATATACTCTAATTTGGATTGGGAGTTATTCACTTGAGTTGTTGCGTTAAATATTAAAAAACGAAATAAAGTACAGACCGTTTCTGAAAACGCTCACTTTATTCAGTTCTAGCGTCATATCATTAAATCTTTACATCGGTATTTAGTACATCATGTGAAAATATGTATAAAGGCTGATGCAGGGATCTTTTTATGCTGGACATACTTATCTTGTCTCGCCACGATTTCTGGTGACGAATACGTCCTGACGACTGTCTGAGAAGAAATTTAAAGACGTATGTATATATTGAGCACTCCCTAAAGCACAGTGACTAACTAAAAATATTTACTTCGTGGTGATATTTTTTGATGGCGTAATAATAAAGCAATATAAACCACGTAAAATTTTCTTCAAATATAAGCATAAGCTAAGCTGAATAATTTGTAAATAATACTTGGAAAGTTTGAATCGAACCCGCAATTGTCAGCACAACCTACCAACATGGCACACGGTATCCGTCGCCTTCCCTTTATACTTTTACTATCTAACAGTAAGTAAAAAATCTGTGAGCGTAAGTGCTTTTAGCGTCTAGCCTTTCAACCATCTAGTCCTTTCAACGTTTTTCAAAAATATATAATTTAAGCAGAATAATCTGGCCTGAAAAATATCTGGCACCCTTAATTACTACGTCAGGCAGCGCCACGCTCAGATGAACTGACCGACTTTTTTAATTTTATGCTGTAATTAGATTTTTCTAGAAAAACCAGGAGATTAGTTTCCACGGTATAACTATTTTTATTTGACTTTAGAGCCTTTGTGATTTATTCCGACATGATTCTCACTTTTGACAAACTCTTTCCTGGGTATTACTGCGTACAAGTGGAGTAATAAATATTTCCTATTGGATTATCAGAATAAGACACAACAATAAATTATCATCATCATCATCATCATCATCACGCCGAGTCCCTAACGGGGTAGGCAGAGAGTATAGAGCGCTAGTTCTCTCTAGACTTACATACCACTTTCGCTTCGTCCATATTCAATAAAATATCTTATATTACATTGATTAGTAATAAATTATAAATAATTATATATATTATATATTATACACATAAAAAAGTGGGTGTGTGGGTACTACCTATACACCTCTGCCTACCCCTTCGGGGACCCTAATGGGAAGGCGTGAGGATATAAAACTTTCTATATTGGTAGAGCATTTATGATAAAAAAACAAACTTTACTAAGTACCAGGAGTTCATAGGCTCGTAGAATTCAATTGCACACGTATTCAGCGAACCCTACTTTACGGCGTTTCTAAAACTAAACAGCTTCATCAATTCACATGTACCAGGCGATCACAGGCCCATAGAGATCAGGAACAGTCGTTTACATTTTCAATTGCGTCTGCCGGCCGGCCGAGGGCGGTGCATTAACATAATTGCAGACAGTATATTGATTGGCCAGCTTGCGGGAAGGTGCGCTGGCTAGATGCTACCAGGCGAACAGAGGTGTGGTGGAGAAGTATTCTGGTTTTATACATGTGTTAAAGAGATTTTTATATCGTGATACACACCTTGGAAACCGGTCACGTGATGTTACTAGCAAACTCAAAGGGATCAATTGACGTATTCTACAGAACAAAAATATAGATGAAAGCACAATATAAGAAATCCCGAGAATTAAGAAGAGATGTAACAATTACCTCATTTCCTCTCCACAGCCAGCGATATACTTAGATGTAAAGGTGACAGATGGTGAGCCGTCTGTTCTAGTGGTTAGAGCTCCTCACTGTGAAACTTGAGATCGCGGGTTAGAATGCCGCTGAGGGCAGATATTTGTGTGATGAACACGAGTAGTTGTACCTTTGTCATGGATGTCCTATGTATTTATGTATATATATATATATATATATATATATAATTTATATATCTATCTATATAAGTAAATATATCGTTGTCTAGTTACCATAACACAAGCTTTGCTTACTTTGGGACTAGGTCAATGTTTGTGGAATTGTCCGAAGGGATTTATTTATTTATTATAACCATACCTGCCTGCATACGTCTGAGAAGAAATTCAAAGGCGTATGTATGTATGTAAGGCTTGAGTAACGGCGACGGACTCGCCATCTGTCACGTTGGCACCTAATATACCTCTGGCGGAGAGTGGGTGTGTGGGTATTACCTATACACCTCTGCCTAACCCTTCGGGGACCCTTGTGGGAAGGCGTGAGGATATATTATATTATTATTACCAACAGTATGATACTCCATTACCTCTGCAGTCCTGGCACGTGGTAGGCGTAACGTCCGTCAGTAGCCAACGGTGGCAGGCCGAGATAGTATCCGAGCCCGCGGCACATAATGGCGCCTTAGCTCACATTCCATCGTGAAATTGAATTATGCCAATAATAGTTCTACTGTAATGTTATTGCCATTTACTAAGTACGATCCATTCACGTACAATAATTACATAATAATAATAATGGTTAAGTAAAGAAAAATATTGCATAAAATAATTTATTTTTGCATTAAAGAGTCCAAATAGCTTGGTGTAGCCCGGCTAGAAATAAATGATTGTGAAAACTATGAAGATTTATATAGACTATAAAATACTTAAATCCATGTCATGAATAGGCGAAAAAAAAAGGTTGCAAGGCTTGTGCCTTGCTTGTTCTTCTCAAGCAAGACCTGAAATTTGTTCTCAAGCGTATTCGGAGCTTTCTCTTCATTTGTTCCTTAAGTTTCTTTACATAAGTTCAAAAACCCATTCGACACGACAAGGCAAAACCTTCTGACACAGAATATTCCCATTTATGAGAATTGAATCATTTAGAATCCCCTCACCCCTTGCCTCCTAATAGGAACCCGGCAATTTGGTGCAGATTTGCTGATTCTTGCTACCTACGTTCTGTGAAAATTATTTTAATAGATTCCACCCCCAATCGTTTTATTTTTCAGAGGTTTTTCTTCTCAAATAAGGGGAAGATCTTAGGTTTGAATGAAGGCATTAATTATAAGCCCATTTGAGCTTCCCTCGGTGAGCACTATTTTGTGGATATCAAATTCCATTTATTAAAGAACTGGCTCTACCCCGCGGTGTTGCCCGCGTAAAATACAATTTAACGACAGAATATATTACATATATATTTATGTACATGGTTGTTACTCAATCTCGCCATGGGGTTAACATATATATCGGACACTCAAGGACAGGAATGTCAAGTGTACTTGAAACTGACGAGCATGTATGAATAGACTAATGAATGTGGACGAAGCGAAAGAGGTATGTAAGTCTAGAGAGAACTGGCGCTCTACACTCCCACCCCGTTAGGGACTCGGCGTGATGATATGTATGTATGTATATATATAAAATAAGACAGCTACTCAATATGCCTCAGGACACAATTAAAGGAAGTTCACTGAAATTATTTTACTGGAATAAGGAATGCGGGACTTAGAAATAATATTTTACCTATTATGTATCTTGTCTAAAACCCTGCCTATTTTAGCAGCGGGCAGATTAGGGCTCCATTTCAATCAAGTCATAAACGTCCCTACCCATTCCTAGTTCATCAAATCCTTCTAAGTGACCTTTCCTATTCGGGCCTTTTTCATTAGGGAATAGTGAAAAGGTTCCTCTATATATATATATATATATATATATTACCTTGTCCGTTGTTGTTGCTCCTCAGTTGTATTTTACCGAATAAACTTGACATGTTTACTCATAAGGGTAGCCAATATTGACAAATCTCGCTCTTTTTTATTGACTCGGGCAAAGTTATAACATCGACCACGTATCATATACATATGTTTACTGGATAGGCAACGATCGTGTCCCTTTAGGTACCAGCACTCATTAATTTCTTCTTGCATGTATGCAGCCGTTTACTGATCGAACCTGCGTAATATCAATATTTGCAGAATTTACTTTGTTATTTTTTTTAAATTTACTAATACGACCGTTTCATACGTTTGAATATTTTTAAGTTGGCAAGAGGTTATCGGCGCCTCTAGACGTTCTACACTTACTCGCATCAAAACTTACAAACTGTAAAAAGTATTTATTTAGAATGAACTTCTTTTGTTTTATTTCAATTCACAAACACGGTAACATACATATATCAATCCAAATGCCCCTTGATATTGGTTGTATATACATATATATATCATCCCGCCGAGTCACACACGAGGCAGGTAGAGAGAGTTAGCCCGTTAGCCCGCTCAAGCCCTATTAAACTTTTTCATACTCCACACACATGCTCGCTGGTTTTGATTTCTGCTGACGATTCCTTCCTTGAGTGTTCGATCGATTTGATCTAAGTTGAAACGTGGTCTGCCTCTGCGTCTTCTTCCACTTGCTACTATCAATATTAAAATTTTTGAGGCATAAAGTCAAAGCGAACGCACCCTTCATTATTCAACATAGTGTGAGCGAAAATAAAATTAAGTTCTTCCATAACTCCGGCGATGTAAGATAAACAAACTCCAACCGGAACCCATAAAAACATGGAAAAGCATTTGTCATTCAGATACGTCGCGTATCGTCTTGCGTAGCCAAAGACAGGGGGACCGCCGTGCTCCTGCACGCGGGCAGAATTTGAAATTTTATTCGATTCTCGATTTAAAATTTTATTTAGATTCCCTTTCGGTCTCTGCTTGATAGCCGGTTCGATACTCTGGCCCTCGAGCTATGCGGGGATCTTACAGACTTGAGAAGCGACGTTTATTTACCTCCGTGTGTTATTCTTTTTTAAATATGTAATTATTGCCTGTCACTATTTGTCTTCATAGTTATACGAGAGGCTAGCTGTGCTGTCCTTGCGTTAAATTATATTTAAATCTATACTAATATTATAAAGAGGAAAGATTTGTATGTTGGTAACGATTGGCTCAAAAAGTACTGGACCGATTTGAAAAATTCTTTCACCATTGGAAATTTACATTCATCCTGAAACAAGGCTATGTATTCTTTTATAAAAAAAAAATGTACACCCGTGTAAAGCCGGGACGGACCGCTAGTATATTATATAAAATAACAAAAGTAGCTAGCCTAAGTCATTCTTTATAAAGTTGTGAAAAATATAAATAGTGCCGAGGTTAATTTGGCCAGTACATCACAGTTTGTCTAGCTCGTCTATAAACATGCCTTTGAATTTCTTCTCTAACACAAATAGGTTTTCTCTCGATGCTTTCCTTCACCGTAACGCCCGTGGTGTGACTACTTAAGTTAAAAAACTCTTTGGTACAGTCGGGATTCGATCTTGCTGTACCTTTTTTATCTGAATTCACAATTTGCTGTGACAACAGTAAATACTGTATACCGACCCTCTTAACATCCCAAGATTGATAGGAACATCAGAAAGGGAAAATTAAGGCTTTACAGGGTAATATTTTAAATTTATTTGCGTCTACGATGCAAATTATGAAATAGAGATGGGGAGAGGATTTTTTCTTATTTCCTTCCCTTTAATCGAATAGGGGAACCGGGGGCCATTGTTAATGCCCTCGCGAAACTGTTTACTTAGCGTTAGGTTTGCGGCCGGTTATTGGAATTTCGTTAATAATTTAATGCAATTTTCGTCTATACCTGTATTGCACTGCTTCTTTGTCGATTTACGAGTATGAGTATGTTTTGTACTTTTAAAAAATAGTAAAGCGCCTTTTAGTTTATTTTTTATTTAAATATGCTAAATTAATTTAAAGCCATAGTGGCCGAATGGTCGGACAACTCACCAGCAAATAGAAGCTTTTTAATTGGAACCCAAACTGAGTGTCTCAATATTAATTAATTAAGTGTGTTTAATTGAGTTTGAGAATAAATTCAAAGGGATATATAATCGTGCGTGAGTAACGACGATAGAATCGCCATCTGTCTTGGTGGCGCCAGAAGTATATTTCTGGCGGAAAGTGGGTGTGTGGGTTGGCTCGAAGGCTAGATAAAGAGATAAAAATAATATATAATAGATCCTCACGCCTTCCCACAAGGGTCCCCGAATGGGTAGGCAGAGGTGTATAAGTAGTACCCACACACCCACTTTTCGCGAGAGATATATTGGCGAGTCCATCGCCGTTACACAAGCACTACTATACATACGCATTTGAATTGCTTCTCAGACGTATGCAGGTTTCTTCTCGATGTTTTCCTTCACCGTACAGCTCGTGGTGTGACTTATCACTGTACTTAAGTTTAGAACAACTCATTGGTACAGACGGGATTCGAACCTGCGATATTTGCGGGCAGGCAACTATTCAAACCACTCTGCCACCACGGCTCTTATTATTTTATTATACTTAATTAATCTGCCGAGACTATTCCAAGGATCATCGCTGGCCATCAGCCGTGCCTCATTAAGTCTTCGCATACGATACAATAAGTATTACGTTGCAGTAATAAGCAATGAACAAAAACTAATCTAACTCGAATACATAAAGATAACATGCCTGGCCCCACAGGGAATTTCAATGTTTAGCCTCTTTTACAACTATGTCGAACAAACCCCGCCTATGATCCGCTTGGGTGGGCGAAGAATAGCCGAACGTTTCAATGCGACAAGGTTACATCGGGGGAAATAAGATTGGATCGCTTGCCCTTATGCAATTAAAACTGGGGATCAAATGAATATGTTATTAATATTGGTTCTGCTCGTATGTGCGTTAAGGCGATTTCATTTGTTTTAGACATGTCCGAATTGATTGCATTTGTAAGCTCATTGCAAAGGATTATCTTGCTATTTTATGATAGCCTGGTATGTTAGGTTTACGCCTTCCCACAAGGGTCCGAAGGGGTAGGAAGCGATATGTATAGGTAGTGCCCACATGACCATCTTCCATCATGATATATTTTAGGTGCCAACATGACACATGGCGAGTCCATCGCCGTCACTTAATCACGACTTGAACGAAACAAGCCTTTGAATTTCTTTTCAACGTGCTCAGGTTTCCTCTCGCTGTTTTGCTTTACCTGCAACTCGTGGCTTGTCTAATCATTGCACTAAGTTCAGAAAACCACATTGGTAAAGGGATTCGAACCTGCAATATATATATATCTTATTTTACTAGATGTACCCCGATAGATTTCCCACGCGTATAATTTAATTGCATTGTTTTTTTAAATACCACATATCCCATATCCCTCGTTAGTTCAGCAAATCTCTATGCCAAATTTCATCTCATTCCGTTCAACTGTTTTGACGTGATTAAGTAACAAAAATCCTAATCAATTCGCATTTATAAAATTAGTGAGTTAAGTGTTACAACATGGTGCCTCGCATAAAAAATGTTCACATCGTCAATGTCGGTATTCTTAACAATTTTGACATTTACATCAATAAGAGAGTTAAACACGCTCTCCGTACGAAGATGACGGCCGAGACGAGTGATGATACACTGACAGCGCACAAATTGCAGGCAACGTCACGACGGAGCATCACGAGCGCTCGGTTACACGGAGTGGTGTTGGTAATGGACAAGGAACATAACAAAGACTAGCTGTGTCACATGGCTTTATCCGCGTTAATTTTAATTAACTACTAACTTGGGTAGTGATATTACGATATATTATATAAAAACTTCAGACACAGCGACGGCAAGGCGGCAAGTTCGAATGCCGACTGTACCATTAAGTTTTTCTGAACTAGACAAACAAATACCTCTGCCCCTTATTCACTCTCTTCACATATGTATGTAAATCTTGTAACATATCTTGATTGCCATATTCCCATATAGCCGGTAGCATCATTTAAACCACCACAGTTGATGAAAGTC
Source organism: Drepana arcuata (assembly GCA_016069955.1). Classification (NCBI taxonomy): domain Eukaryota; kingdom Metazoa; phylum Arthropoda; class Insecta; order Lepidoptera; family Drepanidae; genus Drepana; species Drepana arcuata. The sequence goes on along the minus strand of JACCPG010008431.1, from coordinate 21,596 downwards.
GATTCAGTTTTCATTCATTTTTATTTCAGCATATCTAGTAAAAAAAACAATACTTTAACCAATGCTCAGCAGATTTTTTTCTTATTTTCACTCAAAGTAAAAGTTCAAACTCACAGCATCCTAAGCAAGGGTCGTCGTTAGCGGAGCAGGTCGCCGATTTCCCAGATAACCGGGTTCTCAAGTTCATTCTCATTGTCTTCACCGATGCTGACCTATTGTTGTGCACCTCTGGGAATTGCCTCTAATGGCTCTTGAACAATTTTAATCATGGAGTTTGTAGAATCCAAGACTAAATTGCTTGCCTCTGAATACTCATATTCGATTTATTGCTAATGCTATGAGCATTTGTTAAAACGAGGTTAAAAGCACCTACTAAGCAGTCGGACATAATCTGGTTATTAATTTTCGCAATTCACATCATACTCTTAGATACGTGATTACGACTCTGAGTTAAAAAAAACGCATTACAAATATATATATAGTCATGCAGGTTCTCTAAGGGACATAAAGAGTATCGCGCTAGTTCTCACTATAAATTCAGAAATAATGTAAACAGAAATCTACACTAATATTATAAAGAGGAAAACTTTGTTTGTTTGTTTGGTTGTAATGAATAGGCTCAAAAACTACTGGACCGATTTTAAAAATTCTTTCACCATTCGTAAGCTACATTATCCACGAGTAACATAGACTATACTTTATTTTGGAAAAAAATAGGGTTCCGTAAGATATTTGGATTTTTCGGACACAAACTGAAAAAAATCAACCAAAGAAGTTACTTATTTTGCGTACGCTGCCTAAACTACAAAAGATAGAACCATAAAATGTTATAATTAATTGTATATTATAAAGAGGAAAGATTTGTATGTAAGTATGTTTGTAAATTCTTTCATCATTGGAAAGCTACATTCACCCTGAGTGACATATTCTATATTTTCTTTTATAAAAAATCTTATGTTCACGTGCGAAGCCGGTACGGACCGCTAGTAGGTAATAAAGAAATAATTATTGCCTTCGCTAAATGTTAGTGGTACGCATACGACCCATAATACCACCTTTTTACGATCTAGAGCTTCAAGGCCACGGGTGAAGTTCGGAGGCAAAACAAATTTATTCCTTTGACAGGGTGTTAAATTACATAGCAAAACTTGAGTCAAGCACGCCTGATTTTGTGGGGAAGTCGGGCTTAAAAGGACCATACTGTGTGTTGAGACCGAGATACAGACCTCCTCTATTGCACCTCCACACGATATGCTTCGACCCTGGGAAACTTTCAAATGGATTGAACATTTCAGTATCAAAGCGAATGCATAGATTTGTATAGTGTGGACATGGATCTAGAATAGCTAAGAGTATCAAGAAGGTATATATTATCTGGTGTATTGGTACAAAACAAATACATTTATTTTTATGGTCCAATGTATTTAGTTAAAATTATGAGTCCCAAAGCAACCGATGTGAAGGAGGGAGCAATTGTAACGATGAATAAAGACGTGTTACGTTTATTTGGACATATAGGAAGGGTGAGTGACGAAATGCTTACAATTCAGATATACAATGCGAATATCCGGGAGAAAAGTTGAGGAAAACTAAGATTCTACGACCAAGATTTTAATATACCTAATATACCTCTGGCGGAAAGTGGGTGTGTGGGTATTACCTATACACCTCTGCCTACCCCTTCGGGGACCCTTGTGAGAAGGCGTGAGGATATATTAGATTAGATCCAACGTTAAAATATGAAAATGTCAAGATCACTCAAAACCAAACGTGTATGTAAAGAGACTGTCGATTAAGAAGCGAGTGTTGATTTAAGGCGAATGGGAAAAAAGTGTCTAGAAATGACTAGTATTAACGCTATTATTACATCTGTCTGTATCTGTCAACATCAGACAATATGTGAACAAATATTTGAATGAGCATTACCAGTAAATAACACTACAAATTAGTCATTCTAATTGAGAACTACAACAGCATTAACGAGTGTAATCAGTCTTTTGATTAAGCTGTGATGTATGATCATTAGACTTAATTAATTTGTCGACTAAGCGTGTACAATTTACTCTTCTAATACTTTATTTTACCGCAAACAGTGCATTGGCCAACAGATTGAAATGGAATGGAAAAGACTAGGTGATCCGCACACCATTGATTGTACGTATGAAGCTTTCTGGTTCTTAATCTTATTGAGTTACTGCAAATAAAAGACGAATAGACTTTAATTACATATCGCCCTAGTTCCAAAATCCAATACGAGTTATTTATCGTTATTTATTTTATTTATTTATTTACACACACACCTTAACATCCTTACAGTAGGTATACCAATATGATGTTAAAAGAAAATAATAATAATAATAATAATAACATTAATAAACTAATTTACAATATAACAAAATACACTTTAAAAACTTATGTTTATCAAATAGTTTCTAAGAATTTTCTAACTGTTTCTGCGACAGGGTCTGGTGTCTGGTCATATGTCACTACACATGGTAAAATTCGTATTTTTTATGTTACTCACTACAACTGTTAGTGTTACTATACCAAAAGATGTAGTATGAAGATAGTTTATATCTCGAAATTAAAGGTTCTTTGAACCAACCTAACTTTCGAAGGTTTTTTTTATAACGCAGGGGTGGAAAAACAGGAATCCATTACACCCTCCTTGAAGAATTCCATGCTGTACTGTTTGATTGAGTTCTTGGAAAATTTTATACATGGAGTGAAATGGAGTTGGAAAAAATAATTCTAGTCTTGCGGTGCAATGTTTTGATTCTTCCTTTGTACCTGCATATTATCCTATTAAAATAATTCCAAACACAACTGGTATGATATTATACGGCATACGTCCAATTATCCCCATTTTCCTCGCGTTGTTACAGGTGTACTCTCCCCCGGTTTAAGTTGTTAACTAATTGTTGTTCGTATGCATTACCTACGCAGGTGTTTGCTATATTTGAAAGTGAGGGTGTTAATTTAAATACGTACCTATTGTGTAAATTTCTCGCCTTAAAACGGTACACTGTTATTTGGGAATGTTTTCACTGTAATGTAGGTGTTATGTGATAATTAAGTCGGAGCTCAGCCTTTAATGTTTGCGATGAATTGAATGGTGCCGGGAAATATCAAAAGGAGGGAACGAATACTCTTGGGAAGGAATCCTTCAAGTGTATTTAAAGTCTTCTTATTTATAAACATTCGTATGCTTATTCTGAGACCTATGTACCTTTATGGTGATACATGCTTTTCTAGGGTTATGGGAAGATGTCACCCACAAGCTTTTCACATAAGAAACGTAAAGGAACCTGCGTACGCATGAGAAAACTTAAATATACTACTGCTGACAGACTTGTCATCTGTCACGTTGTAACTAGGTATATTAATATCCTGCAAGAACAGTATATTTTAATATGCCTACCCCTTTTAGGGACCTTCGTGAACACATCATCACAAATTTAAGAGCTGGGCTCTTGTCGGCGTCTCTGATGCAGTCCCCTCCATTCGCTTCTGTCCAGCGCAACCTCCTTGACCTCCTTATACGTTATGAGAGACATTTTTTTCTTTGATCTGACCCATGTATGTTAATCTTGGTCTTCCTCTTCCTCTCTTCCCCTCTACCTTTCCTTCTAAAATGTTTCTAAAGAAGCTATCATGTCGTATAAGGTGGCCTATCATCTTTCCTCTTCTATTCTCGACTGTTTCCAGCAGAATTCTTGTTTCGTGAACAAAGCCCAATTATTTTTTCATTTTCATATCATCACGCCAAGTCCCTAACGGGGTAGGCAGAGAGTATAGAGCGCCAGTTCTCTCTAGACTTACACACCTCTTTCGCTTCGTCCACATTAATCAGTCTCTTCATACATGCTCGTCGGTTTCGAGCCCAATTATGATTTTGAAAAATGAGGTTTATACATAGGTATCATAACGTCGAGTCCCTCGAGTAGGCAGAATGAGCGCTAGTTCTCTCTAGGCTTATCGACCTCATTCGCTTCAATCAAATTGCCTCCCTTTCGTTTATACCTGCAATAAGCTTAAGTACAGTCGTTGTACTTACATTCCACCAATGCCTATATGCCGAGTACGGCTGTCTGTTTTATTATTACAACGTCGGAACTACAGCTGTTTAAGATGAATGCTGATGGATCGCGTTCCGAGGAAACGTTCTTTCTCCAAGATTAATTTTATTCACCAGATGAGAAGTGGTAACGTGAAGATATTATCTTTGTTTTGAAGGCCAAGTTTTATGGTTATAACTAATCCAGACTATTTAAATGAATATATAAGCAGATAAATATATATATATATATATATATATTTATCTGTTTCAAGTTCACGTCAAAATTTGTGTTTGTTTTAGTATCAATCCGACGGTTGGATTTTGATAAAATTTTATATGGACGTAAGGTGAACTTCAAGACAGGCTATGTTCACTTCTGTGGCGATAGATGTCGCTTTATGTTTTTCACGGAGTAATAATAATATAATCCGCTACCTTTTTTTTTATACCACAAGGATGGCAAACAAGCATGCAGGCCGCCTGATGGTAAGCGGTTACCGCCGCCTATGGACGCTTGCAACACCAGGGGTATCACTCGTGCGTTGCCGAACCTGCAGGAATCTTTTCACACACTTCTTGAAGAACTCCATACTCTCCAGGGAAAACCTCAACGGGGAGCTCATTCCACAGCCTGAGCGTTCGCGGAAAAAACTCCTTTGGAACCGCGCAGTGCGAGACCTTTGTGGTTCCAAGGTATGGGGATGAATTCCCCGTCGATGGCGAGAGGTGCGGTGGTAGAAAGTGGAAGTGAGCATCATGTCGAACAATTCTGCAGAACACTCCCCGTTATACATATGTCAACCTGTCTTTATAAAGACATTTGTTCCCCCATTTTTTTTGTTTACAAAGGAATAAGACTTGGAGACAGGGATTTTAGGCATCGGTCTATGTACAACTATGTTTATTCAAAACTAGTGACCTGTCTTGGCTTCGCACGGGTATTAAATTAAAACTCTTATTCTCAACGTGACACAGTGTTTCGGTGAAAGCTCCGAACTGGCTTGACTTTTTGAGAAATTATCGTCTTGTTTCAACACAAAAACTTAAAATTATACACTGAAGTCTTTATTATGAATCACTTTCAAATCACATGAAAATTGCGGCGGAGGACTTTATTTTAAAATATATAGTGATTCAACCCCGAAAGGGTTGGCAAAAAATATGTGGGGTATATACCGCTGAACCAATCTTGATATCAAAGTCTAAAAGTAGGTAAACGGCGATGGACTCGCCATCTGTCACGTTGGCACCTAATATACCTCTGGCGGAAAGTGGGTGTGTGGGTATTACCTATAGACCTCTGCTTACCCCTTCGGGGACACTTGTGGGAAGGCGTGAGGATATACATACATACATATCATCACGCCAAGTCCCTAACGGGGTAGGCAGAGAGTATAGAGCGCCAGTTCTCTCTAGACTTACATACCTCTTTCGCTTCGTCCACATTCATCAGTCGCTTCATACATGCTCGTCGGTATATTATTATTTTATATTATTATTATTACAAAAGTAGGTGTTATAAATGGCTGAGCCAAAACTATAGTGCCAAGCACAACTTCTCAGCTAACAGCCAATACAAGATGACACAAAATTTGCATGACAACCTTGTATACGAGCAGAGCAAACGTAGGAATCTTGAACTTCAACAAATTATACAAACAACCTAATTAGGGCTGCCACTCTCTAGTTTGGTAAGAATATTTTGACACTTTCAGATTTTGCAAATTGTAACAAGTTATTTTCATTTAATTTCAACAATAATGTTAGTTAATAATAACGGATAAACCAATCAAAATAATAAACATAAAAATTCGAATATATTATAACAAGTATATACCTAATACATTATTTACCTAAAAATATACAAAACGTAAATAAAACAAAAATGTTTTGAAAGTATTTTAATAATGTCCCATATTGTACTTATCTCGCAAAGAGTAAGATAAAACAACGTTTTACAATACTTTGGTACTCATACAGCTGTCAGATAACCAAGTGATTCATGACGTTAGCTTGCAATTGATGCATATCATACTTTTAACACCTGAGAGCGTGCTCTTTTGAAAATATCGTTTTCAGCTTCAGTAGATGACATTCTCCAGGTTTCTACACTATACCTGCAACCTTTGCGTCACAAAAGCACCGCTCAACTCCAAGTTGACAACCCTAAACTTAATCCAAGTGACGCAGCGCCGGCGCCATATTTGCCCGCCATATTTGTCGGCCATGTTTGACACGCTGCGTTGTAATTAGATAATTGCATGAAACGGGTACCGTTTGCGCATCAACTCCAAATGTTTACACGTCGGATTGGGATTGACAGAGCGGAATCACTCGATATATCTGATAGTTGATTAGTGTTGATGGTAAATGCCTTTGTTTTTGTCGGATCGATTCGCTTCAGCAACAGAACCTTTGCGTCACAAAAGCACCGCTCAACTCCAAGTTGACAACCCTAAACTTAATCCAAGTGACGCAGCGCCGGCGCCATATTTGCCCGCCATATTTGTCGGCCATGTTTGACACGCTGCGTTGTAATTAGATAATTGCATGAAACGGGTACCGTTTGCGCATCAACTCCAAATGTTTACACGTCGGATTGGGATTGACAGAGCGGAATCACTCGATATATCTGATAGTTGATTAGTGTTGATGGTAAATGCCTTTGTTTTTGTCGGATCGATTCGCTTCAGCAACAGAAGTCAAGGGAGCCGAAATTGCAAGACTTAAGTTTAGAAAAACTAATTTGTACAGTCGGGATTCGAGCCTGCGATCTTTGTGTCGCAGGCAACTACTCGAACCACTCGGCCACGGCTATGAATTGAAAAACCTGCTATTTTCTGTATGAATATAGATCTTTCCCAACCCTGGTGCACTTTAATAATACATTACTTCCGCCCCATATGCTCCCTCTCATACGGACCTTATATTATTATTGAGCCCTAAATCACGAGGAATCAATTTGTAAAAGTAATGTACGATTATTTTCTTCAATCAAACGTGCCATTAATCAAAATTTGGGTTCAGCTTTGGGGTTGAACTACTCGAGAGTTCAATGAACTGACTACAAAGTTATACACGAAAATATTTGCTAGTTCGTCTATTTTAATTAAACTCCTAGTTTAACGAAGCAACGTCCTCGTTAATCTCTTCTAATGACGAAGATGGGAAGACAATATATCTCAAGGTTCGTCTTAAGGTTTCGCCCAAAATAGTACATCTTCAAGAACGGTGTGTTAACTTTCCTGCAGGGTTGTCACAAGCAAACGACTCCCCTGGTGTTGCAAGCGTCCATAGCCGGCGGTAACCGCTTACCATCAGGCGGACCGCATGCTTGTTTGCTACCTTATATTGAGTATTTGCGTAGATCCCTGGATGATTTACATTGACATATGGATACAGTAGACAAGCTTTCACCAAAACGAAGCTGGGAGGGAGTACTCGTGAATAAATTAATTATATATACCATACTAGCTGTCCTGCCCAGCTTCGCCCGGGTGAAAAAGTAAAAAATAACACGTTTTTCAACTATTGCTTCCATAGGGTAAACAGTAGTTGAAAAACGTGTTTTTTTTTCTATGAAACTCTACCCGTCAGGTGGAATGCGCGGGGGCGTTCCACCTTCCGGGTGGAGTTTCACAAAATCCGTTCGTAAATCTGGCCTCTACATCGCGTAAGCCTCTACACCTCCTACCAAATTTCAAGTCAATCGGCCTTATACTTCCTAATATTTCGTGATAAGTGAGTTCACAATTGGGATCTTGTGTGTTCATATATATATATATATATATATATATATATATATATATATATATAATTAACCGTTATTTAACCTCCCTTAATTATATATATATATAATTAAGGGAGGGAGGGCACAACGGTTAATTCCCGTTCAAATTCGGAGCAGCCCGACTGGTACCATTACCTCCGCCTTACAGAAGATCGCAGCTAAATGGCATTACCCTCGGGTGTGTCGTGTTCCTGTGGTGAGTAAGGTCGCCAGGCTCCAAGAGGAAGCGGTGTGTCGGCAGCACAGGACCAGTGGTTCAATTCCGCCGTGGTGGTGACCAGGCGCGGCATGTCGGTGCGGTTGTTAGGGAGACCCGGTGAAACGGCTGTCCGCTGGCCGCCCGCATATAGTAGGGGTCCCGAACCCAGGGAACACATAATCTCCGCCCTGGGAGGCTGACCCGCACATGTGTGTAAAGTCTTTGGTGTAGTGGTCGTGCCGGAGGAGGAGACCGGAGTGGACCCGGCCGCTGCATCAGGGGGGGATCGGGGGCCCTTCCGACTTCCGCTCCGGCAATCCGCACTACCTGTACATCACTGTGGCGGATTGAGACTGCGCTTTGTCCTCGTTGTTGCCGACACAACGATTCCTCTTTTCCTTTTCAGCACCCTTAAAAATAAATAATGGCCAAATACAAAAATAGTAGATTTTTCTCAGCGGCCTCCCCATCCACATTAAAAATGGACTTTTGCAACATCAGGGGACTTCATTCTAACCTAAACGCAGTCCACCAACACCTTGAGACGACGCAGCCGACTCTGCTATTTCTGACGGAGACGCAGATATCCTGCCCCGATGATACATCGTACCTGAACTACCCCGGGTACAAGATGGAACACAATTTTGTGCGCCGCGCCGGGGTATGTATGTACTTCCGGGAGGATATTTGCTGTCGACGTCTCCACGGCCTTGAAGACATAGACCTGTCAATTTTGTGGGTGCGCGTAGACTATGGTGGCAACACCCGAATCTACGCGTGCCTTTACAGGTCCCATAGCGGTGATACAGACACAGTTCGCTTATTTGAGCACCTGCAATCGACAACGGACAAAGTACTTGAGCAGTACCCCTCCGCGGAGTTGGTGGTTTTAGGAGATTTTAACGCTCACCATGTTGAGTGGCTTGGTTCTCGGTCCACTGACTGCGCTGGGAGGGCTGCTTACGAGCTTGCCCTGGCTTATGGCTTCTCGCAACTGGTACAGGAACCAACCAGAATACCTGATATCGAGGGCCATACAAGCTCCTTACTGGACCTTCTGCTGACCACGCGACCGGACAGCTATTCCATCTCGGTGGGTGCGCCACTTGGCACATCCGACCACTGTCTGGTCCGGACGCAAGTGCCGTGCGCAAAGGCCGAAGTGCCCCGACCTCCGGGGCGGCGGCGCATGTGGCACTACAAGGCAGCAGACTGGGATGGATTGCGTGAGTTTTACGCATCGTACCCGTGGAGGCAGATCTGCTTTGCATCAGAAGATCCAGACCCCTGTGCAGCAGCCGTCGCTGAGACGATACTGGCGGGAATGGAATGCTACATTCCAAACTCGCTAGTAGCAACAGGGGTAATGAAACAGCCATGGTTTAATAAGCCCTGCAAGGAAGCTAAATTATCCAAGCAAGCCATGTATGAGGCGTGGACTACGGCTCGATCCGATCTGGACCCCAACATATCTGATGCAAAGCGGAAACTTAATGCTGCCTCGAGGCACTGTAAGCGAGCGATTGCCAGGGCGAAATTCGATTTCGTCAGCAGAATTGGTAAGAGACTCGCTAGCTACCCTTCTGGCAGCCGTGCTTTTTGGTCCCTTGCCAAGGCTGCTGAGGGAAACTTTTGCCAGTCGTCCCTACCACCACTCCGTAAGCCGGATGGTAACTTGGCCCACAGTGCCAAAGAGAAAGCGGATCTATTGGGCTCTCTCTTTGCCTCGAACTCGACTATGGATGACGGAGGCGCCACACCGCCAACTATCTTGCGGTGTGAGAACTCTATGCCGGAGATAAGCATAACCCAACGGGAGGTCCGGCGGGAGATGCTGTCTCTGGACGTCCATAAGTCGAGCGGGCCAGACGGTATTCCGGCAGTGGTGCTTAAGCAGTGTGCTCCTGAATTGTGTCCTGTTTTGACGCGCCTATTCGCGCTTTCCTACTCCACCCAAAAAGTCCCAACTTCGTGGAAGACCGCCCACGTGCACCCAGTGCCCAAAAAGGGCGATAGATCAGACCCATCAAATTACAGGCCGATCGCCATCACCTCCCTCCTCTCTAAAATTATGGAGCGAGTGATTAACACGCAACTCCTGCGATATCTAGAGGGTCACGGTTTGTTGAGTGACCAACAGTATGGCTTCCGCCACAGTCGCTCAACGGGTGACCTTCTAGTATATCTCACGCACCGTTGGTCACACGCCATTGAGAGTCAAGGTGAGGCATTAGCTGTTAGCTTGGATGTGGCGAAAGCGTTCGATCGGGTCTGGCATCGCGGTCTTCTATCGAAGCTTCCATCCTACGGACTGCCAGAGGGATTATGCAAATGGGTCGCCAGCTTTCTGTCCAGCAGATGCATAAGAGCCGTCGTTGACGGTAGCTGCTCCGAAAGCATGGACATTAATGCTGGAGTCCCGCAAGGCTCTGTGTTGTCCCCGACTCTGTTTCTTCTGCATATTAATGACATGCTTTCTATTGAAGGCATTCATTGCTATGCAGACGACAGCACTGGGGACACTTACTACACGGGCCGTGCTAATCTCCCTCGTTCCACTGTGGAGGAAAGTCGCGAACGACTTGTGTCTGAAATCGAGAGTACACTTCGCAGTGTCTCCGATTGGGGTCGACTAAACCTAGTCCACTTCAACCCCACTAAGACGCAAGTGTGCGCGTTCACTGCTAAAAAAACTCCATTCGCTGTGGCTCCACAATTCCAGAACACTCCCCTGAACATCTCGGAGAGCATTAGGATCCTTGGGGTCGATATTTCTAGCGACGTTCAGTTCCGTGGTCATTTAGAGGACAAGGCTAAGCTGGCGTCGAGGAAGCTCGGTGTGCTCAACAGAGCTAAGCAGTACTTCACATCTTCACAAAGGCTGCAACTTTATAAGTCGCAAGTTCGGCCACATATGGAGTACTGCTGCCACCTGTGGGCTGGAGCCCCTGGATACCAGCTAGGGCCTTTTGACGCGGTTCAGAAACGCGCCGCTAGAATTGTCGATGATCCTTTGCTCACAAGCGGCTTGGAATCACTAAGTCTGAGGAGAGACTTTGCCTCCCTGTGTGTGTTCTACCGCTTGTATAACGGGGAGTGTTCAGCAGAATTGTTCGACATGATGCCCACTTCCACCTTCTACCACCGCACCTCTCGCCATCGACGGGGAATTCATCCCCATACCTTGGAACCACAAAGGACTCGCACTGTGCGCTTCCAAAGGAAATGTGGAATGAGCTCCCCGTTGAGGTTTTCCCTGGAGAGTACAGCATGGAGTTCTTCAAGAAGGGTGTGAAAAGATTCCTGCAGGGTCGGCAACGCGCGAGTGATACCCCTGGTGTTGCAAGCGTCCATAGGCGGCGGTAACCGCTTACCATCAGGCGGACCGCATGCTTGTTTGCCACCCAAGTGGTATAAAAAAAAAAAAAAAAAAAAAAAAAAAAAACCGTTCTATGTAAAGGTTGATCCAGTAAGATATTAAAATAAATGTTGATCCACCTTTTTGCAGTGTATAATTGGCTCTTTACAAATATAACTGATATACTTTGATCCGAATTTGAAATGGAAGGGTTGTTTGAGGATCTGCATCGGTCGCTTTGCAACATACTTGCCATCAAAAAATACATTTTCAAAATGTTTTTGTTGATCCGTAACGGTCGCAAAAATTATACCGACGAGTCAAATGTGCATCCGTTTTATATTCATGCTCATGCGCAATCTTACAAACTAACGTTGATCCGAGAACATTTGACCTTGAACCCGTCGATGCCCGTGCGGTGGCTCCAATGAAATCACTTAACCAAAGAAAAAGTCATGCCGTTGGACAGTGACATTTATACCGTATGCTGTTGCTGTTGCCGAAAAGCTGTTGTAGGATCTAAACTCTTAGAATATGAAAATACATTAATAGAGAAGAAGGGTCACAGGATAGAAACGATTACATCTCAATCATACCAAGAAACTAAAAACTTTGAGGAACAGACGCCATCTTCAAAAAATCCGGCAATAGAAAGCGACCAATCTAACACCTTACTTACAAACCCCAAAATATCTATCAAAACACCAGAAAATACAGTCAATAAAAACATGGAAGAAACAGAAATTGAAGACTATAATGAAGTAAACGATAAAAACAAGACAATCAGTACAACTAAGACCCTATAAATAAAGACCCCCAAAATTAAGCCAAACGGAAGCATGACGGAAACAAAACAGTCAAGTAGTACAAGTGAAAGCAATATTGATGATGATAAACAGATTCTGAAATGAAGTAAAACTAGACGAACAAAAGTACATACATACATATCATCACGCCAAGTCCCTAACGGGGTAGGCAGAGAGTATAGAGCGCCAGTTCTCTCTAGACTTACATACCTCTTTCGCTTCGTCCACATTCATCAGTCTCTTCATACATGCTCGTCGGTTTCGAGTACTCTTAACGTTCCCGTCCTTCAGAGTCCGATCTATTTGATCCAGGTAATTGGAACGTGGCCTTCCTCTGCCTCTTCTTGCACACACTTTTGCTTTGTATATCTGTTTCGTCAATCTTTCTTCACTCATCCTTTCTATGTGTCCAAACCAACGTAACATGCCTTTCTTTATCTTTACAATCACGCCCTCATTCACGCCAGTCGATTTGCGAATCTCTTCATTGCGGATTCGATCTAATATCGTTACTCCGCACATTTTTCGAAGAGATCGCATCTCAACTGCATTCAAGCTATTTTCATACTTCCTCTGACATACCCAGGATTTGCTGCCATACAATAAGGTAGGTACCAATATCGCGTTGTGGACAGCAACTCGTTTCTTGCTCAGACTTTTACTGCCCATCAACGCCGACATGGCTCCATTCACCTTACGAACAAAAGTAAAAAATATATATCATCAAGATAATAATAATATATAATAATATATCCTCACCCCTCCCACAAGGGTCCCCGAAGGGGTAGGCAGAGGTGTTTAGGTAATACTCACACACCCACTTTCCGCCAGAGGTATATTAGGTGCCAACGTGACAGATGGCGAGTCCATCGCCGTTACTCAAGCACGACTATACATACGTCTTTAATTTTTTTCTCATACGTATGCAGGTTTCCTCTCGATGTTTTCCTTCACCATAAAGCTCGTGGTGTGACTAATCACTGTACTTAAGTTCAGAAAAACTTTTAGAATCATAAAAATATTAAACCAAATATCAGAAAGACAAAAATAAAATGCCCAAGTTCAAGCCATAGTGATAGTGATAATCCAATTAAGAGAGGAAAAAAATCAGTCATGGAAAGTGTTCGGGTGAAGAGATAAAATTTGTCAAAAATATTTCCAATCATACATAAATAAAAAGATAAATCCAGGCAAAAACATGTGTATGGAAGTTTTAAATAAAGAACCTATTCTTCAAAATAGGACTTGGATGCAACTTAACAGTAACATGTGGTAACCGCTTACCATCAGGCGGACCGCATGCTTGTTTGCCACTCTTGTGGTATATAAAAGCGACAAGCTCGTGTCGTCAACAAATTTCCTTACCATATATATATCATACCTATAAACATAAAAACTTAATAAATAAAGAAAAGTTAATGATTAGGTGGTCTTGCAATAAATTATAGGAATTAAACCATCCACATACCTTAGGTATGTCCAGTAGGAGAACTTGCTGCCTTCTGATTGGCCCATTTGAATCGGATCAACAACTATCGGAGTGGATTTGTATATTGGATCAACATTTCGGTTGCGTTTCCTAAACTTCAACGGAGTAAATCGTTGATCCGGCCGGAACCACATTTGTATGAAAAATATTACATTGGATCAACAAAAACCACCCGGATCAACATAGGTTTTCGGATCAACAAAGTGCTCGCGATATAGCACGCATGATCAACAATTGACGGATTGATATAACTATATATATGTGTATAGATAGATAATATTTTCCCGTACTGATGCATCATTCGCATTACCATGGGTCTTTGTACCGTCTGCCTACCCCTTGAGAAATACTAGTTAAAACATTTACTCCGTACCTTAATGTTAATATACGCTTTGTTAGCTACAGTCGTATAAATGACATTGTTCTGTATCACGTACACACCTCCGTTATCAGATCTTCGTGGTATATGTGGTGCAAGCTGCGAAATGATAGAAGGATTTCTAGACTTTTTTTATCGTCACGTCGAGTTTCTCGTGTAGTAGGCGAATAAGAGCGATAGTTCTCTTTAGGCTTACAGACCTCTTTCGATTCAATTATGCGTTAAAATCTTCAAATGGTCTATTACCTTTTTTGTGTAACTTTTATGCATAATTTCATGATGAAAAAGCCGTGGTGGCCGAGTGGTTCGGGCGGTTGCCTGCGACGCAAAGGTCGCAAGTTCGAATCCCGATTGTACCAAAGAGTTTTTCAGAACTCAAGTACAGTGTTTAGTCACACCACGAGCTCTACGGTGAAGGAAATCATCGGTAGGAAACCTTCAAACGTCTGAGAAGAAATTCAAAGGCGTATGTATAGTCGTGCTTGAGTAAGGGCGATGGACTCGCCATCTGTCACGTTGGCACCTAATATACCTCTGGCGGAAAGTGGGTGTGTGGGTATTACCTATACACCTCTGCCTACTCCTTGGGGGACCCTTGTGGGAAGGCGTGAGGATGTATTAACATAAATACTAAAAAATATATAAATACCAACGCTAACATAATATAAAATAGGGAATAGTTTAGCGCTTATCCGCTGTCACTTATAACTTTGTGACTTTACTTCGATGTTTGTCAGCCACACGCATAGATAATTTGAATAGCACCCCTATCAAACGGTGGACACTTAATTTTTATCTATAAAGTCCGAGTTGCCCCCCTGTCTGTACAACCGTAGCCGTGAAGCGGTCCTTTGATTGCAATTAAATCTAATTTGTTTTTTTTTTATACGGGGAAGGACATTTTGATTCCCATAGGACTGACAACCATTTGGCTCGTTGATAGAAGCTTTTGTTGCGGGTTCAATAGTTATTAAGATGCAGAAATGCAAGTTGAGAATGCAGAAAATGCAGAAAGAGAGTAGAGCGCCAGTTCTTTCAAGGCTTACATACCTCTTTCGCTTCGTCACATTCACCAGTTTCTTACCGGTGTCGATGTTTTCCGTCAGAATATTTTACTTATATTTAAAAACTCATTTGAAAAGGCTGTCGGGGTATGAATCTCGACTACCTAGGTTCATTCCAAACACGATTGTAAAAAACCCTACAACTTTAAAGATTAGTGACTATATTATAATAGAGCCTCCACACCCTAACACCCTTGCATTACCCAATTTTCACCCTACCGAGCCTCCGGCTATAAATTTCACCTAACCGGCGATCCACATCCGGAAAGGGCCAGCTTTTTAAAAGGGTGCAGCACTAGTTATTTAGGAGTTATTGCCGTATCATGATGGCCGGTGATTAACCGTAAAGTTGTAGTTACGGTTTTTGGAAATAGTCGGTAAATAATTTGGTTTACGTACCCATATGAAGGTATAAGCGTATAAGTGCCGAAATAAAGATGACTGAAGAAATGAAATACTATAATAATAGGAGTACAGAGTAAGAATAATAATATAATATTAGGAGGAAATATGGAGAATAGGTCGATAACTTATTATGAATTATAAGTCACCAAATACATTTGGGTCCCCGAAGGGGTAGGCAGAGGTGTATAGGTAATACCCACACACCCACTTTCCGCCAGAGATATATTAGGTGCCAACGTGACAGATGGCGAGTCCATTTCCGTTGCTCAAGCACGACTATACGTACGCCTTTGAATTGCTTCTCAGACGTATGCAGGTTTCTTCACGATGTTTTCCTTCACCGTAAAGCTCGTGGTGTGAGCTTTACGGTGAAGGAAAACATCACAGCAGCTCATTAGTTCAGTCGGGATTCGAACTTGCGATCTTTATGTCGCAGGCAACTGCTCGAACCACTCGGCCACCACGGCTTTTTATATACATTTGGATAGAATAGGGAGGTCTCATTTTATCCCGCATTTCGGTATTTAAATTTGCATTTTTTTATTTTTTGATAAATAGATAAAATTTTGAGGTTATAAAAAACAAAAGAATCTATGTGGTGATTGATGGTTACTCGATACCCAAAATTTGTAAAATGTTCTAACCTAAAAAAGTCACAAAGCTTTTATTCGTAAAAATGGGGAATATTGACTGAACATCACAATATATTAAATATTGTTTAATTACCACCGCTTCCAAGAAATAACTTATCAGGAAAAGAAATTGCGAAATGAAAAAACTCAGGAATCTGTCTAATTATGTGTATTCTACTTTGTTCATCAAACGAATACCAACAGTATAAATAATTATGAGTAAATAATTAGGAGTGGAGGCGCCTCCAATTTTAGTAGAAAATGTAGCAATGTGTATGTGGCAATTTGTATGAAGGTCCCTAAGAGACCTAGGTGTTCAATCTAGTCTAACTCATAACATATTACAGGACTACGTCTACACTTAACTCCCTAAGGCTCAATGTACCCCGCACTTGAATTATAATATTCGACATGTTTGAAAGGGTGGTTTACTTCATGCGTATCAAGACCGGTTAACATTGCTTTTTATTTATTACGTATATCCTCACGCCTTCCCTCAAGGGTGCCTTCCTACAAACCTGCATACGTCTGAGAAGCAATTCAAAGGCGTATGTATAGTTGTGCTTGAGTAACGGCGATGGACTCGCCATCTATCACGTTGGCACCTAATATACCTCTGGCGGAAAGTGGGTGTGTGGGTATTACTTATACACCTCTTCCTGACTTCTCGGGGACCCTTGTGGAAAGACGTGAGGATATATTATTATTGTTTAATGTGATATTCTTTAACATAAAAGCTTGCAATGAAATAATCAAAAATTTGGTTCCGCCTAGCACTGACACGCCGGCGTCCTTTGCAACTAAGCTTCACCCTTCCACCCCTCCATTAAAGTTATCTCCCTCATAACAGTTCAAAAGCTAGTATGCGTTACGTTGTACCATACCAGATCCAAAATCGCCGATAAGATGCGATAGAGGGCGATAGTGTCGACTTCCGGCGTCTGAGCCCAGCCGGAAGTGCTTTGTCTGCGCCTGGATTTTGGGATAACACGGGAGGGTATTGAAAGTGCAAAATTACACGAATTTCAACCTTATTGTATGTATTATGTGACCGTTTGAGGACAGGAAGGTAATTTGGTGCCGAAAGGATATGACGAATACCCTTGCTAATAATATGCCTTTGCCTCGCTTCTACTTATTTTCCCTTCAGACCTGCCTGTATTATAGACATGTTGGAATCTAATAATTTTCAGTACTACACATATCTTTGTAACACCTGCGTACAATTGTATTCGTCCAAATTATGGTTACTACTGCACTCTTCTGGGTAGTAGTACTTTATCACATATCACACAACTTAGAGTATTTCGTTATAATTATCAAATGCAAAAAATATCTTCGGAACCTGAGTTTTAGCTTATAAGATTAGCACTATTATTATTATAATATAAATAATAATATCCTCACGCCTTCCCACAAGGGTCCCCGAAGGGGTAGGCAGAGGTGTATAGGTAATACCCACACACCCACTTTTCGCCAGAGGTATATTAGGTGCCCACGTGACAGATGGCGAGTCCATCGCCATTACTCAAGCACAACTATACATACGCCTTTGAATTTCTTCTCAGTTGTATGCAGGTTTCTTCTCGATGTTTTCCTTCACCGTTCAGCTCGTGATGTGGTTAATCACTGTACTTATTATTATTAATATATATCCTCACGCCTTCCCACAAGGGTCCCCGAAGGGGTAGGCAGAGGTGTATAGGTAATACCCACACACCCACTTTCCGCCAGAGGTATATTATTATTATATTATATTATTTTAAGATAAACACGCATAAACAAACAATCTAGAGTAGAAATCGTCGAGTTGATGACACAATTATCCACACACGACGAAAAAATAACACAAGCTATATCGTACTTGATAGTCGTGCTTGAGTAACTGCGATGGACTCACCATCTCACCATCAATAAATAAATAAATCTGTCACGTTGGCACCTAAAATATATCTCTGGCGAAATCTCTACCCCTTCGGAGACTCTTGTGGGAAGGAGTGAGGATATATATTATTATTATTATTAGAAGAGAAAGCCTTTAAAGTAATTTTCCACGGTCGAAACAGTCAAAGACAACTAGTATAAAATACACTTAAACAAATATTACACCAGACTTGCAACAAACAAAAATGCCCACAAATGTTTACAAGCTACGAAATGCGGGCGGTGATTGAACCCGCGACCTTTCACAGAAGGTCGACCCATTCGACTACTAAATATTGATATCAGCATAAGTCATACATATCACAACACGCAATACCATAAGACTTTTGCATACATTCATGTGTTCAGTTTTTATGTAGATATATAAGTGTCTGGAGGCAGAGGACTTCGTTCCAACTACCTAGATCAAATCTCTCAAGAAAGATGTGAAAGTCTAGCGACAATTGATGCTCTATTCTCTCTCACTTATCCACCCTGTGAGGGGAAAAATGTGTGTTTGTATAGAAAAGTAAAAAATACTGAATTGGCTATGCTTTTTCCCTTCAATCTAGGGTCATTAATAAGGACAATTCCTCATTAAAACTTGACTATATTAATGAATCATTAACGACTCGTAACGCCCTAAGTTTCCAAAGTCGTTCTCCGTTGGGAATCCAGTTCGATTCCAGTGAATTGTCTTTTGAATTAAAATGCAAATTGCTTGTAAGTAGCCGAGAGACTGTTAGCAATATTCGTTTCTTAAGTTGCTGTGTCTCTGATTTCAAGATATATCTAATTTTTGATTGGGCTTAGATTGAGTATACATGTTTTGCGACGGTCATCAGATCAGAAATCCTGACTACGAATCTTGAGGTTGCGGGCTCAATTCCCGCGGACCGCAGATATTTGGGGCATAAAAATTTGTATTTTATGAGAGGTATGTATATCTAATATCCATTTATATTAATTATATAGCGTTGTCTACTTCCCAAAGTACAAACTTTGCTTAATTTGGGACTATTTCAAACTGTGTGGAACTGTCCCAAGGTATTATTTATGTTTACGGGACTGAAAGAAAAGTATTCAAAGAAAAAGTATAAATACATAAAGATAACAAAGCGCCAGTTTCTCTCTAGTATTATGACCTCTTTCGATTCGTCTACGTTCGTCGGTCTTTTCATCCTCAATGCTCGCAGTTTCGAGTACTCTTGATGTTCTTACCTATAAATGATCGATTTCACCGTCGTAGTTGGAACTAGGCCGTGACTAGAGATTCTGAAGGTTTAGGCAGAGGTGATAAGGAGATTTATTAAAGTGTCATGTTACTGGTAAGTCTGTCGCCGTTTCTCAAGCATTAATAAATATATCTATAATAATAATATAATATAATATATCCTCACGCCTTCCCACAAGGGTCCCCGAAGGGGTAGGCAGAGGTGTATAGGTAATACCCACACACCCACTTTCCGCCAGAGGTATATTAGGTGCCAACGTGACAGATGGCGAGTCCATCGCCGTTATCAAGCACGACTATACATACGCCTTTGAATTTCTTCTCAGACGTATGCAGGTTTCCTCTCGATGTTTTCCTTCACCGTAAAGCTCGTGGTGTGACTAATCACTGTACTTAAGTTCAGAAAAACTCATTGGTACATTCGGAATTCGAACTTGCGACCTTTGCCTCGCAGGTAACTGCTCGAACCACTCGGCCACCACGGCTTATATATCTATATTTTTTTTAATTTCTCAACCTTTCTACACGATGTAAATCAAGACTCAGTTATTAACAAATTTTACAGAATTTCTGTGATTAATTCGTCTGTCTGACTTTCACGATCTATAGAGTAACGCTATAATTTAATTTGTAATTAATCTCAGAAATTAATTCGCCGAAAGGTGCCTATGTATTTCATGCCAAATACTAAATGGAATGTTGATTGATAAAAGAAAGATTTCCAAGTAAATACGAATTATTGTGAGTTTTATTGCGAAACACAGCGCTTTCACAACTGTATTTCGTCGACCCTTCGTGAGCGCGCCTTGTCAGTTCAATAAGAAAGCCAATTTTCTTCACAACTGTCCTCTGTCTCGTATGAGCCTTTCTATTGGCTCGTACACCGTAGACAGCCTCGAGCTATTATTGAGCAGGCATTATTGAGTGATATATGTAGAAAAGATGAAAGCACCCGCTTTTGGTCACAGTATAAATACAATTTTTGGAAGCTTGTGTCATTTAATGTAAGAGTATTTCATGAAATTAGTATTCATGTCATTTATGTTCTTTTTACGCAGAAGAGATGTAATGAGATACCCAAAAGTGACTAGTTCAGTTCAAAGCAGACCAAATGGTCAAGATCACACGGATTCTGGCTCGAAGGACCAGTGGTACATATCGCTCCTTATAAAGGCCGTGGAAGCCGAATGGGTCGAATTGTCTGAGACACGCCAGAGGAAACCTATGCAGGTTTCCTCCGACTTTAAAGAAGAATTTCTAAGATGTATGTATCGTCATGCATTAGGAACGTCAATGGACTCGCCAAAAGTCGGGATGTTGGTATAACACACCTCTGCCTACCCCTGGACCCTTGGGTGAAAATTAATATTAACAAAGTATACATTTATTTATTAGGTTTATTGTAAACTATCAGGTGAAGTTATGTTCTAACGTTTATAAAAAGGAAATAATCCAACAGAGATGAAGACATTAGAATATGTTTTTACTTTTTATTTTAAATTTATTTTATACTCTAAAACACTATAAAATTATTTAAGCATGTATCCGGTATATTATCCGACCAAATTAAAGATACAAGTAACGAACTTATTTGTGAACTATTGATAGAAACTAATCTACTAACAGTCGATAACGTAGGGGCCAGAGCAAACACAATATGTTGGATTTGTCGGATTACAGGAAGTCCAATGAAACGTCTTGAAAAGTGTAAATAGATCTTTGCGCGGACAAAGCCGGCACATTTTGATTCCGACAAATATTATTCCGTAAACGATTGTATTACCAAAGAATCCTCTTCAAATAGAATACTTTTTCTCTCACATCTAATTGATTCACTTCTCGGAACAGTCGTCCGTAATTATGTTCTTGTGTTTTTATACTCAGAAGAGATGTAATGAGATACGCAAAAGTAACTACTCCAGTTCAAAGCAGACCCCAAATCGTCGAGATCACACGGATTCCGGCTCGAAGGACCAGTGGTACATATCGCTCCTTATCGCAATTTTAACGAAGCCGGGTGCGATCGACAGCCTTGAGAGAGGTCAATGGGGGTGAAACATCCCCGGAGGAGGGGGGGGAGCGGCGAAGAGTGACATTCTGCGTCCGACACACAGGCACAGACCATTCGTCTAACGAGTCACTTGCTTCCGAGATAAACTGGTTTTAACTGGATTTTACTTTTTTAACTCGCAACCATTACGACTTTAATTCGCCGTAGTTTTAGCATCGTGTTTTCTTACATAGGTATTTTACGCAT
>JACCPG010008428.1:0-76580 GCA_016069955.1 Drepana arcuata | reverse complement strand
GAATTCCATACTATAGGTACTGTCTGGGGAAACCTCACCGGTGAGTTCATTACGCAGCCTGAGCGTTCGTGGAACATACGTATCATCACGCCGAGTCTCTCACGGAGTAGGAAGAGAGTAGAGCGCCAGTTCTGTCTAACGAATAGGTTTCTCCCTATGCAAAATAGATTGTTTAACTACGGATTAGATGTCATACTCTAAATTTGCTGCGGCGATCTTGACTTGGAACCAATGGCGTAGCGACAGTAGTGACGTAGTAGTGGCGTAGTGACGTAGGGCTAGCCCCGGCTAGCCCTCCGGCCGAATAAACCGGGATCCAGAAGAGAATACGACTTTAATATAATGGTAATTTAGTTTTCATTTCTTAATTTGGAAAACGATGAATACGGAACAAACGATTTTTAAATGGTTCAATCGGGCCGCTGCTTGCAAATTGAGGTCATGAGATTAGAATCAGTTCGTTGTAAAGCTAATGTCCTGAAACGTTCAAAAGGTTCAAAGGATTAAAACATCTTGAGTCTTTTTAAAAGACTAGTTAGGTACTTCCATCGGCTTCAACCGCGTTGAATTTGATTTCATTTCTAGCTTTTTCTTCTGGATTAAAACATATCGTGTAATACACAGGCCAGTCTCCCATGCGCAGGCTTATCTCCGTCCCAAATTTCATCCAACTCCGTTCAGCCGTTGCGGCGTGATTGAATAAAAACGTCCTAACAAACCTTCACTTTAATTTTCAGAATATATTTTAGAGCCACGAACAGGATCCTGCTACAAGTTCCATCGCCTCGGCCAGCCGTGGTCTCGTGCATACATGACCTGTGCCGCAGAAGGAGCTCACCTGGCCATCATCAACAGTGAACTGGAGTCTGGAATCCTTAAAGACCTGTTTGCAAAGTACCCGGATAGCACCATTATGTCAAGACACAAAGGAGGTGTAGCTATAGGTTTTCAAGATTGGGGCGAGCGTGGCACCTGGCGAACTATAGAAGGTAGGTATGGTTGATAAACTTGGGCACGATGATACCAAAATATCTTTCGAGAAGGTAGATGTCATAACACCATAGTTTACTCCTTCGGAGACCTATATGGCAAGGCATGAGGACATATCATAGCTCGGTTCAGGTCGGTTTTTTTAAAACCGAACAGATCTCGTTCTTAAGTATTTCATAGGAGCTTCGTTCATCTATCATGATCATCATAATGATAATTTGAAAGAATAGCTTTATGGTTACAATAAACCAGTAAATGTAACTACCCACATAACAGTAAATGCTGTAAGCCTTTCTACTTTATACTAAATAAGATTAAAAGAAGATTCCAATGCATGGAGAAATGGTGCTGTCTCTGTCACCCCGTAAGGGACTCGGCGTGATGACAATATGTATGTTCCAGGTCAAACACTCCAAGACGCGGGATTCGACCGGTTTCATGAAGGTCAGCCAGATAACGCGAGTACAGGAGAGTTCTGTGGAAGTATCTTCAGGTCCGGTCTTCTGAACGATGCCCGGTGCAATATAAACTTAGCATTCATCTGCGAGAAGAACCCTCTTAGCCTCATTGACGATCCAAAGAAAAGAGTGTAGTAATTAAATATATTGTTAACTTAATAATAATTGAATAAATAAAAGAAGAATGTGAAAAGAAGGGGCTGCGCCTAAACGCTGGCAAGACTAAGGTTCTGGTATTCGAAAGAGATCAACAAGTGACCGAGTGTGTTATTTCGGTAAATGGGCAAATTCTTGAACAAGTGAATGAATTTGTATATCTAGGAAGCATGTTCACGAAGATGGAAAGTATAAAAAAGATATTGAAAGAAGGATAACTGCCGGTAATAAGGTGAATGGGGACTTGTCGGTGTTGATGGGCAGCATAAGTCTCAGCAAGAATGCTCGAGTTGCTGTCCACAACGCGTGTACCTAACTTTTTGTATGGCAGCGAATCCTGGGTATGTTAGAGGAAGTATGAAAATAGCTTGAATGCGGTTGAGATGCGATATCTTCGAAAAATGTGCGGAGTAATGATCTTAGATCGAATCCGCAATGAAGAGATTCGCAAATCAACTGGCGTGAATGAGAGCGTGATTATAAAGATGAAGAAAGGCATGTTACGTTGATTTGGACATATAGAAAGTATGAGTTAAGAAAGATTGACGAAACAGATATACAAAGCAAAAGTGTGCGCAAGAAGAGGTAGAGGAAGGCCACGTTCCAACTACCTGGATTAAATCGATCGGACGGTCAAGGACGGGAACGTCAAGAGTAGTCGAAACCGACGAGCATGTATGAAGAGACTGATGAATGTGGACGAAGCGAAAGAGGTATGTAAGTCTAGAGAGAACTGGCGCTCTTTACTCTCTGCCTACCTCGTTAGGGACTCGGTGTGATGATATCTATGTATGTATGTAATAACAATTTGTGTTGATAGTTTTTAAGAATATCTAAATAAAAATATATTTATATTATAAAATCTTGTTCACACTACTTTATTCACGATTTCCGCTCAGCGTTACTGTAACATAGATAATGTATAAACTGTGTACGGTCAGTTGTAACTCAAACTCAATATGCGTCAAAACATTGTATACACAGTAACATCGTAGTCTATGCTCTTTAGGTATGTGTTCTGTGATCAGCTTTGTCAGACGTCCCGATTTTGGCGGGACGTCCCGATTTTAACATCAAAATTAAATGTCCCGCGCGGGACAGGCTCAGTCCCGCTTTTCGGAGATAACTCGACCATGCACGCAGTGTGCTGAGGAAGCGTGGGTGGGTGGCACAGACAAGTATGTACTGGCCACCCGAATGAAGATAAGAGCGCGGGAGAGAGAGGGCTGCGTCACGCAATTGGTGCGTGTGACCGCGACAACTTCTCTTTCTTTGTAAATATTTGAAAACTTCTGATTATATACGTTTTTTTTGCTATAACCCGCTTTCGACGAAATAATCCCGCTGTTTTCACCCAAAAACTTCCAAAATCCCGACTTGGACAAAAAATCTGGCAACGCTGCCTGCGATTCTGTGTTGGTTGAATATGTTCTGTGGCTACAAGTCAGACGGCTGGTCATATCATATGGGAAACAAACAAAGCCACTTGTTAACTTCTATAATTTAATCAATCACAAGTCATGTCATATTCTCTTGGCAGGTAATCTGTGGATTTTTGTACGACCGTTATAGGTTGATAAATAAAACAAACCCAATTCGCGTTTGTTTTGTGTAACATCACAGAATAGCTTTTTATTAAGCTTAAAACATGATAAAGAAGGTTTATACTCTAGCATTCATACAAAATGACCGCCAGATACTTTTAGGTTTAAAAAAGCGTGGTTTCGGCGTCAACAAGTGGAATGGTTTTGGCGGCAAAGTGGAGCCCAATGAAACAATTATTGACTTTAATTTTTAGTTTAATTTAGCTTTAAAGTTGCAACCTCGGTTCCAATGTGAAGTACTGCTTAGATCACACCGAGCTTCCTCGACGCCAGCTTCGCCTTGGCCTCTAAATTACCACGGAACTGAACGTCGAAAAATTATAATTCAATGTTGTCACTGATATGCTGTTCTTCATGTTGGCATCGTGATTTTTATTGGAAATAATATAATTGATTGATTGTGCTATTTTATATTTTTATTTCTAATCTTATTCAAGTTAGAGTGTTCCCACTGTTCCTTCGCGAATAAAGAGGCCATTGGTGGGGTTGCCTTGTGATCGCAACGCACATGATATTATACACAGTACCGACTTATCTCGGGTATCGCACTTAATAAAATTAAAAACAGATGTACCATGTCTTCAAATAGTGGGTGAATAGAAGTGAATAATCAATTTTATCTGTAAGTAGTTAGTTTCAAGTGTCCTTTGTAAATATTGTTAATTGTTATTAAAGAATTATATAGTAACTAAAATAAACCAAAAACAAACAATTATATAAAATTATACTGATATATCCCCTCAATTACTTGATTCTGGACTTTCTGAATTTGAGTCAGTTTTATATTCCAAACTAAAAACAGTGGCTTTATTGGCAAACTCATGTTGCTATGGAGTTCCATGTGCTTATTAAGTTAAGTCGGAAACGCCCCCGCCCACCGTCCTACCGCTCGCTAGAAAGGCGCGGCCAACTAGTACCGCGTGAGCTATAGCTGCCGGGCCCAGCTTTGCTTGGTTGAATAAATATAAATTAAAACGGTCCAATTGTAAGCCATCCAGGGATCAATGGAAATACATACATACCTACAAACAAGAAAAAATGTTTCTAGCAAGGTCGGCAGGGCGCGGCGATACCCCTGGTGTCGCAAGAGTACCAATAGTATTGCGGTGGTAACCGCTCGATTGCCACTTTAGTATTATTAAATTAGATTAGGGATTCCTACGATCTTACCTGTTCTCCTTCAGTTGCGGGTAACAACTTACAACGTTATTAGTCGTGAGTTTTGACAATGAAAACGCACACGAAAATCCAGTTCTTTGAAGAAGAATTAAACGTCATCACTTTTGCGCCGATTATCATATAAAACTTGACATTAGCGAGACCCACACACCTACGTGGGATTTATGTACAGTATTTTTAAATTATAGAATGTTTTTCAAAATAAGTATAATTCTTATCGTGTTGGTTCATTATCACGATGTTTTTGGACGTAAGTAAATATACATTGTAGTATTTTGTGCTGTCCCAAGTTTGTTTCCCGCTAGTCGCGTACATAGACATTCGTTTCTTGCTCACTTGCGTATTTCAGGTTATATAGAGCCTGAAATGGTTAACGAAAATATAAAGATTTTTAGTTGTTACTATAGCGGCCCGTCCCGGCTTCGCACGGGTGGACATTTATTTTTTAAACATTTTGGCATAAATGTTTTTTCTTGCAATTAAAATGGCCTGTATTAATCAGTGATAATGTAGCTTTCATATGGTGAAATAATTTTTAAAATATTTCCAGTACCTTTGAGCCAATTCCTTACAAACATACTTACATACAAATCTTTCCTTTTTATAATATTACTACAGACTATAAATTGAACATTTCACCAATATGATACATATTAATTTTATTCGATAACTTTAAAAATTATTGAATTGAAGTAGGTTAACAGTCCATAGCAGGGCCCTACCGCAGTAGCAGCTAAGGTCAACATGACTGTTGGAGATCTTACATTAATTTGATGCGATCTCTTGTTAAAGTCCTAAAGAATTGACTTAGCTGACTTCTCAGTAGGTCAATGATATATACGTGATACGCGAAGTAATAACAATTATTTTAGGTTAGTATACTTAATGGTATAACCAATATAGACCTTATCAATGTATTTTCTTAATAACCCGCTCATAATCGGAATCAAATCCTAGTTAAACGAATTTGTATATACATACCTAAGTATGTGAATTGATGATGTTCTTAATCTAAATTAAGAACATCATCAATTAATAATTTTCAAAAGGCAACTTATTAGCGAGGCGATTAGAGTAACATCATCTCCTAAAACAGGTTTATAAGAACTGGCTATTTTTCAAATCGCAAATCAAAACCCGTTCACACAAAACCTACGAAGTGTTTATTTTATTTTTATAGGAAAACATCAGTTTCATCGAATCTAAATTTACATGAACAATTTTTATGTACTTCCCGTGTTTGTGTACAATAATTTGTGTACTTCCCGTGTGTCACGCAGAGGTGAAGAAATTCAGATTCGACTACAAGTATTACACGGAAGCTCAAGGATGGTTCAAGCTGCACAGGATCCCAGCCAACTGGCGGGATGCACGACTGCGCTGCCACTTCGAAGGTAAGACTCTCGATTGCTTCAGCTCATAATGGGATAAGCGAAAGAGGTCTGTGAAGACCTGTACAGTAAGAGAACTGGCGCTGTATACTCTCTGCATACCCCGTAAGGGACTCGGCGTGATGATATGTATGTATGTACGTGGGAGTAAACACAAGTAAATGTAAAACATTGATGTTGCAGGCGCTGTGCTGGCGTCACCGTTGCACTCGGCGACCTTGGAAGCCATGGAGACAATATTGTGGATTAACGAAATTGACCACATCGGCGTGTTCACGGGCATCCACGCAACATTCTCGAAGGGAGACTACTACTCAGTAGAAGGTGAGTGCTATCACTGACCACTTGACATATTCAGGTTTTTATCAAATAGCACCTCTTTCACCCAACCCCATATTTTAGCTGTTTTTAAGTTTAAATAAAGAAGTTTTTTGTTTTATCAAACATGTTTCTCTTGGAGCCGTGGTGGCCGAGTGGTTCGAGTAGTTGCCGCGACACAAAGATCGCAAGTTGTAATCCCGACTGTACAAATGAGTTTTTCTGAACTTAAGTACAGTGATTAGTCACATCAATACAACCTTTACAAAGAGCAAGGTGACGGAAAACATCGAGAGGAAACCTGCATACGCTTGAGAAGAAAGTCAAAGTCGTATGTATAGTCGTGCTTGAGTAACGGCGATGGACTCGCCATCTGTCACGTTGGCACCTAAAGTATATCTCTGGCGCAAAGTAAGAATAGGTAGCACCAGGTAGATGGCGCCACCAATTCTGTGAGTTTCAAAAACTAATAACTTCTATTTAGTGCGACGGGACGTTTACATTACGTGATGGTTTACCTAAACAGAATAAGACTTAAGTTTTTTATATGATTACTTTTATTGATAATATAGAATTCCTTAAAAACTAATAACATTACCTGATTAGCCGTTTTTTCACACATGTTCATTCAATTTCGTTCAGTAGTTCTTGCGTTAAAGAGGAACGAATATCCTCCGCAACGTATGCAATTAAATTGTTAGTATGATTAATCTGTGTCTTCCTAACTCATCTCAGGTGTTCCCTTGTCCAGCATCCCGATCACGTGGGCCCCTAATGAGCCTAACAACAAGGACGATGACGAAAGTTGCCTAGTTTTCCACGCCAACGGGACCATGGCAGACGCCAACTGTGGACGGGTGTACCCCTACTTGTGCTTCAAGAAGAACACACACACGGTCCTCAACACGTGTGGGACTACAGACAACGGTGAGATACACTATCATGGTCATGAACATGGATGGGAATTTTGGTCTTGAATCTGCCTGGTAAAAGATGGTAAGCGGCCAATGAACGCTACCAACACCAAAGGTATCCTTTCACATCTTTCTTGAAGAATTCCATACTATAGGTACTGTCTGGGGAAACCTCACCGGTGAGTTCATTACGCAGCCTGAGCGTTCGTGGAACATACGTATCATCACGCCGAGTCCCTCACGGAGTAGGAAGAGAGTAGAGCGCCAGTTCTGTCTAACGAATAGGTTTCTCCCTATGCAAAACAGATTGTTTAACTACGGATTAGATGTCATACTCTAAATTTGCTGCGGCGATCTTGACTTGGAACCAATGGCGTAGCGACAGTAGTGACGTAGTAGTGGCGTAGTGACGTAGGGCTAGCCCCGGCTAGCCCTACGGCCGAATAAACCGGGATCCAGAAATACGACTTTAATATAATGGTAATTTAGTTTTCATTTCTTAATTTGGAAAACGATGAATACGGAACAAACGATTTTTAAATGGTTCAATCGGGCCGCTGCTTGCAAATTGAGGTCATGAGATTAGAATCAGTTCGTTGTAAAGCTAATGTCCTGAAACGTTCAAAAGGTTCAAAGGATTAAAACATCTTGAGTCTTTTTAAAAGACTAGTTAGGTACTTCCATCGGCTTCAACCGCGTTGAATTTGATTTCATTTCTAGCTTTTTCTTCTGGATTAAAAGATATCGTGTAATACACAGGCCAGTCTCCCATGCGCAGGCTTATCTCCGTCCCAAATTTCATCCAACTCCGTTCAGCCGTTGCGGCGTGATTGAATAAAAACGTCCTAACAAACCTTCACTTTAATTTTCAGAATATATTTTAGAGCCACGAACAGGATCCTGCTACAAGTTCCATCGCCTCGGCCAGCCGTGGTCTCGTGCATACATGACCTGTGCCGCAGAAGGAGCTCACCTGGCCATCATCAACAGTGAACTGGAGTCTGGAATCCTTAAAGACCTGCTTGCAAAGAACCCGGATAGCACCATTCTGTCAAGACACAAAGGAGGTGCACTTATAGGTTTTCAAGATTGGGGCGAGCGTGGCACCTGGCGAACTATAGAAGGTAGGTATGGTTGATAAACTTGGACAGGATGATACCAAAATATCTTTCGAGAAGGTAGATGTCATAACACCATAGTTTACTCCTTCGGAGACCTATATGGCGAGGCATGAGGACATATTAGCTCGGTTCAGGTCGGTTTTTTTTAAACCGAACAGATCTCGTCCAGTATTTCATAGGAGCTTCGTTTTATTTATTTATATATATATTTATACATAATTAGTACGGCTAAAAATCCAATTACACTAATTAGTAATTATAAGAACCTCATTCATACACTCTTCTCACAATACTCCATACATGCCGCAATGAAAGCCTTCCATCCGTCCGCAAACTATCATCGTTAATCTATCATGATCATCATAATGATAATTTGAAAGAATAGCTTTATGGTTACAATAAACCAGTAAATGTAACCACCAGTAAATGCTGTAAGCCTTTCTACTTTATACTAAATAAGATTAAAAGAAGATTCCAACGCATGGAGAAATGGTGGTCTCTGTCACCCCGTAAGGGACTCGGCGTGATGAAAATATGTATGTTCCAGGTCAAACACTCCAAGAAGCGGGATTCGACCGGTTTCAAGATGGTCAACCAGATAACGCGACCACAGGAGAGTTCTGTGGAAGTATCTTCAGGTCCGGTCTTCTGAACGACGTCCGGTGCGATATAAACTTAGCATTCATCTGCGAGAAGAACCCTCTTAGCCTCAATGACGATCCAAAGAAAAGAGTGTAGTAATTAAATATATTGTTAACTTAATAATAATTGAATAAATAAAAGAAGAATGTGAAAAGAAGGGGCTGCGCCTAAACGCTGGCAAGACTAAGGTTCTGGTATTCGAAAGAGATCAACAAGTGACCGAGTGTGTTATTTCGGTAAATGGGCAAATTCTTGAGCAAGTGAATGAATTTGTATATCTAGAAAGCATGTTCACGAAGATGGAAAGTATAAAAAAGATATTAAACGAAGGATAACTGCCGGTAATAAGGTGAATGGGGACCTGTCGGCGTTGATGGGCAGCAAAAGTCTCAGCAAGAATGCTCGAGTTGCTGTCCACAACGCGTGTACCTAACTTTTTGTATGGCAGCGAATCCTGGGTATGTTAGAGGAAGTATGAAAATAGCTTGAATGCAGTTGAGATGCGATATCTTCGAAAAATGTGCGGAGTAATGATCTTAGATCGAATCCGCAATGAAGAGATTCGTAAATCAACTGGCGTGAATGAGAGCGTGATTATAAAGATGAAGAAAGGCATGTGACGGTGATTTGGATATATAGAAAGTATGAGTTAAGAAAGATTAACGAAACAGATATACAAAGCAAAAGTGTGCGCAAGAAGAGGTAGAGGAAGGCCACGTTCCAACTACCTGGATTAAATCGATTGGACGTCAAGGACGGGAACGTCAAGAGTAGTCGAAACCGACGAGCATGTATGAAGAGACTGATGAATGTGGACGAAGCGAAAGAGGTATGTAAGTCTAGAGAGAACTGGCGCTCTTTACTCTCTGCCTAGCTCGTTAGGGACTCGGTGTGATGATATCTATGTATGTATGTAATAACAATTTGTGTTGATAGTTTTTAAGAATATCTAAATAAAAATATATTTATATTATAAAATCTTGTTCACACTACTTTATTCACGATTTCCGCTCAGCGTTACTGTAACATAGATAATGTATAAACTGTGTACGGTCAGTTGTAACTCAAACTCAATATGCGTCAAAACATTGTATACACAGTAACATCGTAGTCTATGCTCTTTAGGTATGTGTTCTGTGATCAGCTTTGTCAGACGTCCCGATTTTGGCGGGACGTCCCGATTTTAACATCAAAATTAAATGTCCCGCGCGGGACAGGCTCAGTCCCGCTTTTCGGAGATAACTCGACCATGCACGCAGTGTGCTGAGGAAGCGTGGGTGGGTGGCACAGACAAGTATGTACTGGCCACCCGAATGAAGAAACTTCTGATTATATACGTTTTTTTGCTATAACCCGCTTTCGACGAAATAATCCCGCTGTTTTCACCCAAAAACTTCCAAAATCCCGACTTGGACAAAAAAACTGGCAACGCTGCCTGCGATTCTGTGTTGGTTGAATATGTTCTGTGGCTACAAGTCAGACGGCTAGTCATATCATATCGGAAACAAACAAAGCCACTTGTTAACTTCTATAATTTAATCAATCACAAGCCATTTCATATTCTCTTGGCAGGTAATCTGTGGATTTTTGTAGACGTAGCTTTAAAGTTGCAACCTCGGTTCCAATGTGAAGTACTGCTTAGATCACACCGAGCTTCCTCGACGCCAGCTTAGCCTTGGCCTCTAAATTACCACGGAACTGAACGTCGAAAAATTATAATTCAATGTTGTCACTGATATGCTGTTCTTCATGTTGGCATCGTGATTTTTATTGGAAATAATATAATTGATTGATTGTGTTATTTTATATTTTTATTTCTAATCTTATTCAAGTTAGAGTGTTCCCACTGTTCCTTCGCGAATAAAGAGGCCTTTGGTGGGGTTGCCTTGTGATCGCAACGCACATGAGATTATACACAGCTACGACTTATCTCGGGCATCGCACTTAATAAAATTGAAAACAGATGTACCATGTCTTCAAATAGTGAGTGAATAGAAGTGAATAATCAATTTTATCTGTAAGTAGTTAGTTTCATGTGTCCTTTGTAAATATTGTTAATTGTTATTAAAGAATTATATAGTAACTAAAACAAACCAAAAACAAACAATTATATAAAATTATACTGATATATCCCCTCAATTACTTGATTCTGGACTTTCTGAATTTGAGTCAGTTTTATATTCCAAACTAAAAACAGTGGCTTTATTGGCAAACTCATGTTGCTATGGAACTCCATGTGTGTATTAAGTTAAGTCGGAAACGCCCCCGCCCGCCGTCCTACCGCTCGCTAGAAAGGCGCGGCCAACTAGTACCGCGTGAGCTATAGCTGCCGGGCCCAGCTTTGCTTGATTGAATAAATATAAATTAAAACGGTCCAATTGTAAGCCATCCAGGGATCAATGGAAATACATACCTACAAACAAGAAAAATGTTTCTAGCAAGGTCGGCAGGGCGCGGCGATACCCCTGGTGTCGCAAGAGTACCAATAGTATTGCGGTGGTAACCGCTCGATTGCCACTTTAGTATTATTAAATTAGATTAGGGATTCCTACGATCTTACCTGTTCTCCTTCAGTTGCGGGTAACAACTTACAACGTTATTAGCCGTGAGTTTTGACAATGAAAACGCACACGAAAATCCAGTTCTTTGAAGAAGAATTAAACGTCATCACTTTGCGCCGATTATCATATAAAACTTGACATTAGCGAGACCCACACCTACGTGGGATTTATGTACAGTATTTTTAAATTATATAATGTTTTTCAAAATAAGTATAATTCTTATCGTGTTGGTTCATTATCACGATGTTTTCGCACGTAAGTAAATATACATTGTTGTATTTTGTGTAGTCTCAACTTTGTTTCCCGCTGGTCGCATACATAGACATTCGTTTCTTGCTCTTCCCATCTAATAAAATATATCCTTACGCGAGAGATATATTTTGGGTGCCAACGTGATAGATGGCCGCCGCCGTTACTCAAGCACGACTTTACATACGCCTTTGAATTACTTCTCAGACGTATGCAGGTTTCCTCGCGATGTTGTCTCTCACTGTAAAGCTCGTGGTGTGACTAATCACTGTACTTAAGTTCAGAACAACTCATTTCTACTTACGATCTTTGTGTCGCAGGCAGCTACACGAACCGATTGGCCACCACAGCTCTCTACACATGTGTGTGTGCTATTTGTGATTGTATTTCAGGTTATACAGATCCTGAAATAGTTAACGGAAATAAAAGGTTTTTATCTGTTATTGAACATTTTACCAATCCTATATATAACATGTTCGCAAAACCGATTGATGGCGGCATTTGTTTGACTGTCGTTATCTGATATTGTATTATTAGACACATTAATTTTATCATACATACATACATACATATCATCACGCCAAGTCCCTAACGGGGTAGGCAGAGAGTATAGAGCGCCAGTTCTCTCTAGACTTACATACCTCTTTCGCTTCGTCCACATTCATCAGTCTCTTCATACATGTTCGTCGGTTTCGAGTTCTCTTAACATTCCCGTCCTTCAGAGTCCGATCTATTTGATCCAGGTAGTTGGAACGTGGCCTACCTCTGCCTCTTCTTGCACACACTTTTGCTTTGTATATCCTTTTCGTCAATCTTTCTTCACTCATCCTTTCTATGTGTCCAAACCAACGTAACATGCCTTTCTTCATCTTTATAATCACGCCCTCATTCACGCCAGTTGATTTGCGAATTTCTTCATTGCGGATTCAATCTAATATCGTTACGCCGCATATTATTTTATTAAATCTATTTATTTAAGGTCGTTTTAATAGTCCATAGCAGGGCCTTATCATAGTAGCAGCTAAGGTCAAGATGACTGTTGGAAATCTTAAATCAATTTGATGCGATCTTTTGATAAAGTCCAATAGAATTGACTTAACTGACTTGACAGTAGCTCACACGAAGTAATGACAAATTATTTTAAGTTATAATCAATGGTTTAAGCAATATACACCTTATCAAGGTATTTTCTTAATAGCCCGCTCATAATCAGCATGTAATTCTAGTTACATACTAGGTACTATACTATACTATCTTATATATATATATATATATATATATATATATATATATATATATATACTATAATTGAATTACCTTTTGTAGAATTTAAAGCTGTCGTTAAAAGTACATTAATTCAAAAGGCTTATTATAAAACATCAGATTATTTTAATGATGGCCATGCATGGCAATGAATTGCTCCTCTTGTACAGAGTTTATATATGTAACTACCCCTACGTAAAAGGGAACAAATGTTAAAAAAGCAAACCGGGGAGTTTGTTTCGCCGTTTCTTCTCCTGGCAGGTATTTTTTCTTGGAAACGGTGGTAACTTTAGTCTATATTAAACGTGACGTTCAATAAGTGTTCCCTGTCTCCCTTATGTTGAATAAAATATTTTGATTTTGATTATGATATCCTTACTAATATTATAAATGTGAATTTATGTTTGATTCCCTTTGACGTAACCTTTCACGTAGTACTCAACCGATCATCATGAAACTTTTTACACATATTCTCTAAGGTATTGGGAAAGGAAATAGGATATTTTTTTACAAAAAAAATTCGGAGCTAAAAATTAAAATACATAGATTATTGCGTGGATATGTTTTGTTCTCAAAATAAGTCTACATAAAATTGAAATCGATTTGTACGCAGGCGATATCGCGAGGCACAGCTAGTACTATATACATGTATAGCCTGTCCCGCCCAGCTTCGCCCGGGTGAAAAAGTTAAATTGCCCTTAGTACGATCGCAGCGCCACCTATCGGGTCCAATTGTGAAATCTAAACCATTCTCGACTCCATCTGTTAGAATAGTAGACAAATACTTTGCAAAAGTTGGATCAAACTGCACACGATGTGCAAATAAGATTAAAAGCGGTTCAGTAGCTTAGGAGTCCATCGCGGACAAACAACGTAACACGTATTTTATATATATTAAGATAAGATATACATACCTCGATTACGAACGTCATCAATGTATAATTTTCAAAAGGAAACCTATTTGCGAGGCGATTGGAGAAACGTCATCTTCTCAAACTGGTTTATTAGAACTGGTTATTTTTCAAATCGCACAAAACCCGTGTTACTAAAAATACTTACTTCACGTCCGTTGTAAAATAGTTCACATGAAATGCTTATAATAATAATAATAATAATATTCTTTACTGTACACACACACATACAAACAAATAGGATGACAAAAAGACAGAGAATAACATGTAATAGGCACAATAGGCGGCCTTATCGCAAAAGCGATCTCTTCCAGGCAACCAAGTGAAGAGAGAAAAGAAATAGAGAAAAAAAGAGCTTATTTTATTTTTATAGAAATAAATAATTTTCATCTAATCTTTTTTTTAATTTATATAAACAATATCTAAGTTACCTACTACCTCACGCCACAAGGGTCCCCAAAGTGGTAGGCAGAGGTGTATAAGTACTACCCACACACCCACTTTCCGCCATAGATATATTTTAGGTGCCAACGTATCAGATGGCGAGACCATCGCCGTTACTCAAGCACGACTATACATACGCCTTTGAATTATTTCTCAGACGTAGGTATGTTTCCTTCACCGTAGAGCTCGTGGGGTGACTAAGCACTGTACTTAAGTTCAGAAAAACTCGTTGGTACAGCCGGGATTCGAACATGCGATCTTTGTGTCGCGGGCAACTACTCGACCACTCGGCCACCACGGCCGCTACGACCACTATCACTACCATTACCATTTTTTCGCCATTATGACTCACACCAATTTGTGTACTTCCCGTGTGTCACGCAGAGGTGAAGAAATTCAGATTCGACTACAAGTATTACACGGACGCTCAAGGATGGTTCAAGCTGCACAGGATCCCAGCCAACTGGCGGGAGGCACGACTGCGCTGCCACCTCGAAGGTAAGCTCTGGATTACTACAGTTCATAATGGGATAAGCGAAAGAGGTCTGTGAAGACTTGTGCAGTAAGAGAACTGGCGCTGTATACTCTCTGCATACCCTGTTAGGGACTCGGCGTGATGATACGTATGTGTGTACGTGGGAGTAAACACAAGCAAATGTAAAACTTGGGTGTTGCAGGCGCTGTGCTGGCGTCACCGTTGCACTCGGCGACCTTGGAAGTCATGGAGACAATATTATGGATTAACGAAATTGACCACATCGGCGTGTTCACGGGCATCCACGCAACATTCTCGAAGGGAGACTACTACTCAGTAGAAGGTGAGTGCTATCACTGACCACTTGACATATTCAGGTTCTTGTCATATTTGCAAATTTATTAAGTACTAGCTGTGCCCGCGACTTCATCCGCGTGGAATTTAACAAAAAATAATTGTACGGTTTCCGAAAAAAATAGTTATTCCTTTTAACATCAGCTAGCTGTCAGTGAAGTCACGTCAAAATCGGCCCAGCCGTTTCAGATATTAGCTGGAACAAACAGACAGACAACATTTTTTAATTTGTTATTTTGGTGTATGTACCGTATTGTACATAACTACTATTACTACTACTACATATGCATGTAGTAAAAAGCGGTTAATTTAATATTACAAACTGACAATGGGATTTTATTTGTATGTTCCTATAGATTAGGTAAATATGTTTGTGGAGCGTAGAACTACAGCGACCACAGTGCCTACCACACATGCATTATTAGTTAAACCAGTTAGTTTGAGCCGTGGTGGCCGAGTGGTTCGAGCAGTTGCCTGCGACGCAAAGGTCGCAAGTTCGAATCCCGACTGTACCAATGAGTTTTTCTGAACTTAAGTACAGTGATTAGTCACACCACGAGCTTTACGGTGAAGGAAAACATCGAGAGGAAACCTGCATACGTCTGAGAAGAAATTCAAAAGGCGTATGCATAGTCGTGCTTGAGTAACGGCGATGGACTCGCCATCTGTCACGTTGGCACCTAATATACCTCTGGCGGAAAGTGGGTGTGTGGGTAACTGCTAACCTATACACCTCTGCCTACCCCTTCGGGGACCCTTGTGGGAAGGCGTGAGGATATATATAAACCAAGGGAAGGTACTGGAACCATCTTCATCATACATATCATCACGCCGAGGTCCTAACGGGGTAGGCAGAGTATAGAACGCCAGCTCTCTCTAGACTTGCATTCCTCTTTCGCTTCGTTCACATTCATCAGTCTCTTCATACATGCTCATCGGTTTCGAGTACTCTTGACGTTCCCGTCTTTGAGCGTCCGATCGATTTGATCCAGGTAGTTGGAACGTGGTCTTACTCTGTTACTTCTTGCACACACTTTTGCGGATTCGATCTAAGATCGTTACTCCGCAGTTCCGCACATGTTTAGAAGAGATCACATCTCAATTGCATTTAAGCTATGTATTTTCATACCTCCTCTGACATACCCAGGATTCGCTGCCATACAATAAGGTAGGTACCAATATGTATCGCGTTGTGGACAGCAACTCGAGCATTCTTGCTGAGACTTTTGCTGCTCATCAACGCCGACATGGCATTCACCTTATTACCGGCAGTTAACCTTCTTTCAATATCTTTTTCATACTTTCCTTCTCGTGTGAACATGCTTCCTAGATATACAAATTCATTCACTTGCTCTAGAATTTGGCCACTTACCGAAATAATACACTCGGTCACTTGTCCACTGAAACCCGGGTAAGTAATATATTAAGTTAAATTACACATATGGTTTACCTTTATTATACCGTCAATGCCGAGGTAATTAAATTTATCACCCGAGGTGAGGTCGTGAAGAAGTGATGAATTCCATCAAAATATTTAATTTAATCAAAGTATTTAATTAACGATATTATCGTTAGTTAAATACATGCTAAACATTTTATATATATCTTAATTTCATGAGTTTAGACATATCCGATATGGTCTAGTGGCTAGGATACCTGGCTCTCACCCAGGAGGCTCGGGTTCGATTCCCGGTATCGGAAGACATTACCAGCCTTATTCACTTTTTTCTCTCGTGCTTAACTATTAAAATAGAATAAGCAGAATATATTTGTTTCCCAATACTTAACTTCCCAATATGGATTTCTGCTAAATAACACCTGATTCCATTAAATGTTTTTTTTTTTCGTTTAGTCTAAACATCATTAAATATCCTCATGCCTTCCCGCAAGGGCCCCCGTAGGGGTATGCGGAGGTGTGTTAATAGTACCCACACACCAACTTTCCGCAAGAGATATATATATACCTATATTTTAGATGCCAACAGATAGCGAGTCCATCGCCGTAACTCGAGCACGAATATACATACGCCATTGAATTACTTCTCAGACGCAATGATGCTGTATATATAAAACTCATTGCTCAGACGTATTCCTTCTTGTTTCCTCTTTGTCACCACGGCTCTTAATATACATAAAGATAATTTAGGTAGCGCCAGGTAGATGGCGGCACCAATTCTTTGAATTTCAAAACCGACTATTTAGTGCTACGGGAAGTTTATTACGTAAAATAAGACTATTTTTAATCAACTCGACCGCTTACGGAACTCCACTCTTAAAGATCAATTTTCCATATGAACTGACACTAATCTGATTAGCAATGATTAATCTGTGCCGTCCTAACTCATCTCAGGTGTTCCCTTGTCCAGCATCCCGATCACGTGGGCCCCTAATGAGCCTAACAACAAGGACGATGACGAAAGTTGCATAGTATTTCACGCCAACGGGACCATGGCAGACGCCAACTGTGGACGGGTGTACCCCTACTTGTGCTTCAAGAAGAACACACACACGGTTCTCAACAAGTGTGGGACTACAGACAACGGTGAGATACACTATCATGGTTAAGAACATGAATGAGAATTTTGGTCTTCCACTTGGGTGGCAAACAAGCATGCCGCTCGCCTGTTGGAAAGCGGTTACCGCCGCCTATGGACGCTTGCAACACCAGAGGTATCACTTGCGTCTAGAGTATTTTTAATAGACTAGTTAGGTATAACTGTGGCCAGCGGCTTCAACCGCAAACAATTATTTTATTTCTTTTCTAGCCTTTTTCTTCTAGATTAAAACATGTTATGTGAATTTAGCCCAACTTTCACCCAACTCCGTTTAGCGGAGCGTTCAGCGTTGCGGCGTGATTGAGTCCAAACATCCTAATAATCTGTCGCTATAATTTTCAGAATACATCTTGGAACCACGAACAGGAACCTGCTACAAGTTCCATCGCCTCGGCCAGCCGTGGTCTCGTGCATACATGACCTGTGCCGCAGAAGGAGCTTACCTGGCCATCATCAACAGCGAACTGGAGTCTGGAATCCTTAAAGACCTGTTTACAAAGTACACGGATAGCACCATTGTGGCAAAACACAAAGGAATTGCAGCTATAGGTTTCCATGACTGGGGCGAGCATGGCACCTGGCGAACTATAGAAGGTAGGTATGGTGATACATGATGATACCAAAATATCTTCCGAGAAGGTAGATGTCATAGCACCATAGTTTACTCCTTCGGAAACCTATATGGCAAGGCATGAGGACATATAGTGCGGTTCAGGTCGGTTTTTTAAAACCGAACAGATCTCGTCCTGAAGGATGTCGCTTAGGAGCTTCCTTCATCTATCATGATCATCACAATGATAATTTAAAATAATATATTTATGGTTACAATCTTGTTGGCACCAGTAAATGCTGTTAGCCTTTCTTCTTTATACAAAATAACATTTAAAGAAGATTCCAACGCGTGGAGAAAAGGCGCTGTGTCTGTCACCCCGTGAGGCACTCGGCGTGATGTTAATAATGCATGTTCCAGGTCAAACAATCCAAGACGCGGGATTCGACCGGTTTCATGAAGGTCAGCCAGATAATTCGTCCACAGGAGAGTTCTGTGGAAGTATGCACAGGTCCGGTTTTCTGAACGACGTCGGGTGCAATGAAAACATTCCATTCATCTGCGAGAAGAACCTCCATAGCCTCATTGACGATCCAAACTAACGAAACTATTAATAAAATATATTGTTAACTTAATAATAACTTGAGTTCATCGTTTTTAAGAATATCTAAATATAAATACATAAATTTAAATTATAACTGAAACGTCATACGTGCATTACGAGCTTATTTAATGTTTTCATATATAAAAATTATTATTTTAATTTTATAGCTATATCATCATTAAGTGCAGCGGTAGGTACAATCTTGAACAACTAATACGATAAAAGTAAAAATAAAAATTACATCATACTTTAAATGAAGGGACCAGTTAACTAGTTTGGCCATGTTATTTATGTAATCTTTGCGCAAAGCAGTATAACACTGTAACACTATGTCAAACATTTTAATGTCACAAAAATTCATGTTTAAAAGTCATTTGCATATTTCAAAATTTTTTTGAGCCTGAAATGAAATTTCGAACATAAATAATGTATAAACTCTGTACGGTCAGTATTGACTTCAATCTTAATATGCCAGAACATTATCATAGTATGTTTTCTGTTACTCTGTGTTGGTTGAATATATTCTGTGGCTACAAGTCAGCTGGCCTGGCTGCTCATATCGGATACAAACAAAGCAACTTGTTACTTACTTCAATTTAATCAATCACAACTCACAAGTTGTGTTTTTCTAATCCTAATTCCTATCTATCCTCTTGGTAGGTAGTCTGTGGATTTATGTGCGTCCGTTATAGGTTGGTAAACAAATCAGTGTTTGTTTTGAACAACATCACAGAATAGCTTTTTAATTAGCTTAAAACATGTTAAAGAAGGTTTATACTTTAGTATTCATACGTAATGACCGCCAGATACTTTTAGGTTTAAAAAAGCGTGGTTTCGGCATCAACAAGTGGAATGGTTTTGGCGGCAAAGTGGAGCCCAATGAAACAATTATTGACGCTGCCGTGCGTGAACTGAAAGAGGAATGCTGTGTGAATGTGAAAGCTGGCGATTTGAAGAACATTGGACACTTGGAGTTTACTTTCGAAGGTGATCCTATGATGATGGACGTAAGAGTTTTCTCTACTAGCATTTACGAGGGTACTCCTGCTGAAACTGAAGAAATGTCTCCGAAATGGTTCAAATATGAAGGCATACCTTACGACGACATGTGGCCTGATGACCGGCTATGGTTCCCATATATGTTAAAAGGGAAATCAGTGTATGGGAAATTCCACTATTTGGGATTTGACACTATATTGAATTACAACATTGAAGAACTGCACTCTATGGATGCATTTTATGCTAAGAAATAAAAAAAAAATCCGTTTTTTTACAGAGTATTCGCACGGTTAACAATATCTGTATATGTTTACTATTGTATTGGTGTACATATATATACCTCAATAATAAAGATAGTTCTTTATTCAATAGATTAAAAAGTACATTTCTTTTAATATCTGTAAAAATGCCAATACCTCCTTTAAATAATTATTATTTGGAATTGGCAAAAACTGACACAAGTATACTTGTCATCAAAATAAGTTTATGGTTTGTAAGGATTATCAGAAAAATGTTTATATTTAGGAATATATTTTATGTCAAATGTTGTATAATAATGAATAATACTTCATATTATTGTTTAAGTGTAATTAGTTTCAATGAAGAGTACAAATACTTCAGTACTAAGCCAATTTTAAGTGTAAGGTAAATATTTTTTTTTAAGTGTAAGCTGAGATTATAAATATGTGTATGTACATTGCATTAAATCAATCAAACTACCACACTGTGGGAAATTGATTGCAGTCTAGTTACAAGTAATAAAAATTATAGAAGATATCAAAAATACTTATTTATTCACTTTAACTTAATACAATCATTCATAACCATGCATTCTTTGATTTAATCCCAGCTCTCAGCCCACAGGTACAATATAAAATTAATTAAAAGTTTGTTATTTTACATACACAGAGACAAATACAAAAATTCACATTCTTAAGTAGTATATTGGAATTATTATTGAACCCCAGCATATGGATGAGAGAATATGTGCAATCAGTTTTGTTGAAGTTTCATGACACTGGGCTTTTCAAATGTGATTGATGTGTTCACATAATTAACATAGTTTTATTATTTTGATAATATTTGAAGCTGTTCATCATCAGGTCCTTCGGCCAAAGAAGTTCTTGCCAGGTTTCTAGCCAATGCCAGTCGAAGGAGATCTGACTTTTCAGTATCTAATTCATTGGGTTTCAACTCTAGACATAGCATTATTTCATAGGTGTCTTCGGAAGAGAATACGGGCTCATCAGATTCTAGGAGAGGTAGTGTATCCAGTAGGAGCGTATCCCAGAAACTGTAAAGTAAAATTTACTTTGTATAGTGGTGACCCTAAAACTGATTAATTCAGCTCTCCAAAATTCGGTGGATACTCACTAGTCTGGAGCTATCTTTGACGTCAGCAATGAGACCAGAAGGTGTCCCGCTGCCTTGAATTCTCTAATCTTGTAAAGTCTATGGAAGTCACAGTATTTTCCTGTAACAAATATGCATATATCCATATTTCTGTTTAATATATATTAATACACATCACGCCGAGTTCCTAACGGGGTAGGCAGAGAGTATAGAGCGCCAGTTCTCTCTAGACTTAATCAACTAGCTCTGCCCTACACAGTACTGCATATACCATATAAAATTTCATTAATTTAGATAATATAATAACGTGTGGGTTCTACCTATACACCTCTGCCTACACCTTCGGGGACCCTTGTGTGAAGGCGTGGGGCTATTTTATATATTTAATAACCTGTGGCAAATTTTTGCCAATTCTGATCGATGGTTTTTGCGTGAAAGAGAAAGAAACATCCTCACAAACTTTCGCATTTATAATATTAGAAGGATATTAAAAAAATGTGTTTATATGTATGTGCTTTATAGAATCGTAAACGGCTGGTACGTTTTTAATGAAATTTTCTGTTTCTATAGATGGATTCGAGAATAGGTGCCGCTGCGATCATGTCATAGCAACTTTTATATTTTCACCCAAGCGAAGCTGGGCGGGACGATTAACAAAATAGGTCTTTAAAATTCATAATAGTATTACCCAGGAAGAGCAGGGTATCGGAGATCAACATTGCGGGGCCGGCCGTGAGCAGGAGGTCGGCGGCGGGCAGGGCGCCCGTGCGGCGGTAGAGGCGCAGCGCCGAGTGCGCCGCCCGCTCGCACGCCGCGCCCGCCCCGCCGCGCAGCGCCCAGCCCAGCGCGCCGCCCACGCGGCCCGCGCTCGCGTGCCCGCCGCACACGCAGCGGCACACGCTCTGCCCTGCGATACACCTGCATGGTTAGCTACGATGCCGGCTGACAATAATATACGCAAGTCATACTGCAAAAGGTTGAAAGAATAACCATGACCACCTAGTGCATATTAAGCGGTAGTCAGATACTCATTTTATTGCAATAATGTAGAGTATTTTAAAGCATTATTATTATTATAACGCGCGAGTGATGCCCCTGGTGTTGCAAGCGTCCATAGGCGGCGGTAACCGCATGCTTGTGTATATCAGTGGCGAAGCGTCCTTAGAACACGATTCCTACCGGCTTCCCTTGGCAGATTCGCGCTCATATACGACTATTCTATGTAGTCATAATATCGCAAGAGACATAACTACATTGCGCCCTTTGTAAGAATATTCTCCAATATGCTGAATACAAAAACGCAATGTATGTGAAATCGCGCAAACGCCCACATACACGATTTCACGTAGTAGGCGGCTGGGGAACTCGCTCATAATATTGGGAATTCAAATAGTTAAAATGTAGGCAATTCACGCACACATAGACATTACAACCACATCCAACCATTCGTCGATATAACAGCGATTATAAGCCGATCTCAGATAGCCTCCAATCTTTATTTGTTATGTGTTAAGGTTTCGTTTCGCTTGAAGAGTTTCCTCCAATCAGAGCAATTCAAGAGTCAGTCAAATCAAAGTCAATCATTGACCTCACCTAGCCATTATTTCGCGCGTATTTGCACGGATTGTTTTGTTATGCTAATTTATCTATTGTCATATGTGATAAGCTTGATTGTGTTGTGGTATATGGTTTAAAAAAAACGAAAGTAGTGAAATTTTACTTGCCAAGTGTTGTCACAGTGTTTGTTTTGTTTCACCGTAAAGGTTTGTTTGTTTATTTTTGTTTCTTGTCGTCACGTACCTAGTCTGTTAGGTTAGAAATGGCGGCGTTAATACAAATAGGTTGTTGTCTTACAGATTACCTATTAAATGAGTTAACTTCGTTCTCAAAACAATCTTTCGAAAATAAAAAATATATCATTAAACATGGACGGGCTCGTCCCGATATGAAAATTGATTATAGACGTAAGGATGGGTGTTTCAAACATTTTCACAGTTCTATGTATGATAAATACGATTGGATAACCGGCAGTTGAAAATTACATAAGTTATTTTGCTTTCCATGTCATGTCCATGTTATTTTGTTTTTCAGTTTGTAGTATAGAAAAATAAATACTGCAGTATTCCTGCTGGTATTTGTTTGTGATGATGATGTTGGCAAGTTAAGTTTC
This sequence comes from Drepana arcuata, assembly GCA_016069955.1. Taxonomy (NCBI): domain Eukaryota; kingdom Metazoa; phylum Arthropoda; class Insecta; order Lepidoptera; family Drepanidae; genus Drepana; species Drepana arcuata. The sequence goes on along the minus strand of JACCPG010008428.1, from coordinate 53,319 downwards.
ACTTATTTTAGTTCTTTTTTTGGCTGTGTATTTATAACCCCCGTGTGAGTGACGTGTGCTTTAAAACGGCTTTTTAAAGCCACTTTTATCATACTCGACATGCACTGTTCATATGATACCAGTAATGTCATGTATGGGGAAGGTGGTGAACACTAACAACTGTACAGCAAGCATGTTCTGTCGCATGGAAAAATTGCATACAACGCAACGCAAGCACCATACATAACATTTCGCCGTAGTTTTGGGAGGTGAACTAACACACTAATATATGGTATGTAATTTATTGCATTTTTTTTTACAAGTTAAGAAATGACGTTTTGCTTATTCACGCGTTAGCCATTTTTTGGTCCGGCTTTACCTTTCTTTTTTTTCACCCCACGCCACTGGTGTATATGCTACCCATGTGGTATAAATAAATATATATTATGCTAGTTTACCGATATATGGATTAACTAAGGCTATATACATATCATGACAGTCCTCCACAGGGTAGGCAAAGAGAGTAGAACGCCAGTTCTCAGTCTGAAGTGCAAAACTTCAGACTAAATATTTGAAGTTATTATAAGTAATAGATTAAAGCAATTTTAGACCAACCCACTCCCACCAGGCCATATTTCTTAGCTTCAGCGAGCACTCTCAAGGCCTTGCTCTCGGTCTGTAACGGCATCCGCTCCAGAAGCAGTTCCGCCCTCCGCGGACCCTCAGGAGGGCACGAGGCCAAATACGACAGTCCCACTGACCACAGGGACTTATGCTCCATCAACAAGCATCCATACTCCAATATAAGACTGTCGCGGAGACGTCCTGAAACACTAGCAATAAAAACAAATCTTTAATGGGGTTTCAATGGTTTTTTTATATCACTAAGATTGCAAACAAGCATGCAGTCCGCCTGATGGTATGCGGTTACCGCTTATAGACATTGTAGCACTAGAGGAAAAACTCAACCCTTGGTAACCACCTTTCCACTAAAACTTTCACACCCTTTGATAACTCTAAGGCAAAATTTCAATGGGGAATTTGTTCCACAGCCTGAGATTTCACTCAAGAAGAATGCTTTCGCAAAGTGTCAGACCTGCTTGGACCCTAGATATGAGGACGAATTTTCTGTCATAGTTAGTTCACTATAATATCTTGGTAAATATTCACTAGGTCACTTTAGTTTTAATGGATGATAGTATTATTTAAGGTGTCTTGATTAAGTTTCAACTTACTCATTTTGATGTTTATCTAACAATTTAAGTTTGCCACAATGGTACAGCATATCAGTGAGGTGTGTCGCAAACCATCCATTGTCTGTAATTTGCTGCACCTCATGGATCACCTACAAAAAGTTTATTTAATGATTAAGTTCATGATTGCATTATTACAAGTGACTTTAGTGCCAAAAATAGAAAAAATGTCTCCAAATTTGGAACTATCCACCAAATTTCAATTGCAATTATGATGATTTTCAAATTAAGCATTATGATAGGAGGAACAGTTACATCTCTGGATGAAAATACTGCATCAAAGCTAACATGTTTCATGATTTTGCAATTTAATTACTGTTTTTGCAAATATTTTTTTCTAATTACAATAAAAAAAGTGAAAACTTATTTGTATGTACTTAGAAATATACTACTATGTTTAAAAAAAGACTTACCTGATGCAAGTCACCATCCAGCAATGCTCGGATCATAACATCAAGATGTGTTCTAGAAGGGTTGGTGCCCATACCAGCGCAAGCAGCTGCAGCGGCCCCTAGTTCGTGGCGCCGCGACCACGGTGATGTAAACAGCACCCAGCCTCCCAGGAGGTCGAACCACGAGCTGTACTTGTCTCTTATTGATTCAAATGCACTGTACTCTCCTGTTACCAGCTGTGGGTTGAGGCAAATATTTGTTACAAGGGGGCTCAAGGTTTTGTAAAGCTAACATGAAACCAGAATGCAATGCCACATATAAACATACTAGCTGTCCTGCACTGCTTCTCTTGGATAAAAAATTCAAGTTTCTGAAACTTGATCGCACCACCTATCGGGTCTAATTGTGCATCTAAACCATCCTCAAATCCAACTTGAACTCACAAAAAAACAACAAAATCAGCCATCATGTGCTAATAACTTATCCCTATTTACATAAATATCATCCAATTAACATCCTCCATCTTTACAATATTTGTATGGCTATAGAGACTTTTAATCATGACTCGTCTTTGACTCACTCTCATAAGGAACTCCAGCTTGGGTTGTGAGGACAGTACTCTACTGAACAGCTTAGACCGGCACTCGGCCTGCCAGTGCTTCCAAGATATTGTGAATTCTCCAGTTGATATACCACCATACACCTGAAATTATGAAACAATTACATGGCATATTGTGTATTGCAAGTACACAAAGTATGCATTAGTTATTTATAATTATACATTTATTGCAATACAATGATACATTTTCTAAGTTGACCTTTGTTCCTACAGGAAAGTAAATTTCTCATGAAGCCGTTTCTCATTCTTGAAGCCGTGGTGGCCGAGTGGTTCGAGCAGTTGCCTGCGACGCAAAGATCCCAAGTTCGAATCCCGACTGTACCAATGAGTTTTTCTGAACTTAAGTACAGTGATTAGTCACACCACGAGCTTTACGGTGAAGGAAAACATCGAGAGGAAACCTGCATACGTCTGAGAAGAAATTCAAAGGCGTATGTATAGTCGTGCTTGAGTAACGGCGATGGACTCGCCATCTGTCACGTTGGCACCTAATATACCTCTGGCGGAAAGTGGGTGTGTGGGTATTACCTATACACCTCTGCCTACCCCTTCGGGGACCCATGTGGGAAGGCGTGAGGATATATATATAATTATACATTTATTGCAATACAATGATACATTTTCTAAGTTGCACCTAAAGGAAAGTAAATTTCTCATCTATCACATTGGTATGGTTCCTAGGTAACCCTTTGGGAAGGAGTGGAATTATGCAGATGGTTATATACAGTTTAGTATTTTTTTTATAATATAACATGCGCAATGTTTAAGATCAGTTAAGAAGTTTTTGAGAATTGGATACAATACAACTTTACAATTAATCAGATCTTTCCGTTTTGGTGGTGGGTGACTGAGATGGTTTGGCCATGTCGAGAGAATGAATGAAGAAAGATAGATGAATAAAGTGTATAAGGCGAGTGTGAATGAAAGTGTTGGAAGGGGCAGACCTAGGTAGACGTTTCAAGACCAAATTAGGGATGTCATGAAAAAAAAGCCAGGTAACAAGTACCCTAAGACGAAGAGCATGTATCAAGAGAATAATGAAAGTGGACGAAGCAAAAGAAGTATGTAAGGATCATAGCAAGTGGTATCCGCCTACCCCTACGGTAAAGGGGCGTGATTATATGTATGTATGTATGTGTTTATAATTGTAGAGCAACCTATTGCAGTTAGTGAGGGGGGCACATTTTGTAAGATATTCTTTCCAACTTTACATAAAAACCCATTGTTTTAATGTACAGACATAATAATTAACTTTATTAGATAATACATTCAGAACCATAAAATGGACTTTCCTGTTGCTACATAGGATCTGCTATATCTCAACTTAAGTAGTAATAAACACATAAATGTATTGAAACTTTCTGTTTCCATAAAATGTACTCAAAACTGGACGGCATGTATGAAAAGACTGATGAATGTGGATGAAGCCAAAGAGATATGTAAGTCTAGAGAGAACTGGCATTTTACTCTCTCTGCCTAATCTGTGCGCGTCCCTGGACTTCGTAATTTTTGGTCCAATGCTGTTACAATATTCAAACAAAAATATTTGAACTGTTAAAACTTTTTTAAAAATTTCATATTCTTGTAAAACATAAATTAAGTACTTACACTAAAAACGGGCATACTCCTCAATGAGTTATCAACCAGCTTGTACTCATTGGTTTCTGCCGCCGAATTGAGTTTTAACAATGCCCTGGCAACATCCACTCTTCCTTGCACCAGCATCCCTATGACAGTATCCCAGTACTCAGGGTGGTCCTCTGATCCTCTCTCGCATGATTCCAGTATCTGTGCGGCTGCCTGCTCATGGCATGGAAAGTGGAACCTCACCCACTCAAGCAGGTAAGGCAATACTATATCTCCAGGCACACTATCAACATATAATATCTCACACATATGCCATATACATTCTATTGAATAAAATATAGTCACATATGATAGTAAACTTTGTTTTTTCAAGCCGTCACTTTCATTTACAGTTGCCTCCTGCAAGTTTTCAATACAAACCCTAACAATAGATCGATACTGACGGGATAGCTTTAGAAATTCCACCTGGTTATCTGTAGTCTTCGCGTTTTCGGCTGCCTTTTGTAACGCAAGATACGTGCCATTCGATTCGTTGACTAATTTGCGTAAAATAGATGTGAACAACAGAACGTCCTGTCGAATATTTAAAATTCTGTTGTCGTCAAAATTCGTAGGTGTTTTGCTAACAGTTTGACTTCGCGAAAATATTCCGAATTGATTACCGCGTCTCCAAGTACAACCCACTCCTTTTTCAAAGCATTTTGATTGCAACGCCTGAAATTAATAAAAATTCTATACATAAGCAAACCTAACCTAAAAGGTGAACTCCTAAAATGTAGCTTACAAATGTTTTAGCTCGGTTTAACGTCTCACTATTATCACTGTATGAGAGATCAGCAGAATGGCTTGATGTATTCATTTTGTTTTACGTTTAACCACTATATAAATACGTTTACTCTATCTTATTAAAAATCATCAACAATGTATGAATAGGGCGAGCGACCGTTTATTTTATTCCCACTTTTACCATTACCACTCAGTCAGTTGAAATCATAGACTAGATACACTGAGAGAGATGACAGCACAGTAGAAATATAAATTGTACAGGCAACACTTTTAGATTCATTCTGTCATCTGTGTGTCATAAAGGGTATATTCCAGTTTGCACTGCGATCAGAGCACTGTGAGGTGAGACATCAATTTATTATACTGCGAATCCGTCTACCACCAAATACTGTTTAAACCGTCGTTTGCGAGGGTCGGGGAGGCATTACCGCTTATTCGAGTACGAAATGCAGTCCAGTATTTATATGCATTTATATACATACATAAAACTCCCTAACGGGGTAGGCAGAGAGTATAGAGCGCCAGCGCACTTATATGTCGTCCATATTTAGCTTCATCGAAAAGTCTAGTTACAAAAACCATGTCTGCAAGATGTTTTATAAAAAAATATTAGATTAAGAATAAGTTATTTGGCTACGGATTTCTATATGGTGGAGATCCTGTACCAGTCGGATAGCTCCAAATTCAAACGGGAATGTTATGCCCTGCTTCTCTTTACAGTGAGATTTTGCTAGCTTTAACTATAAATTGATGGAATGGTTTTTTTAGGTTTTCTTAAGGTTAAAAAGACAAAAAAGAACTATTATGTTTTTAACTCCTATTATTATTACACTACAAAAAATTATGAAACACTATTACGGTACTATGGATATCGTGTGATTTTCTGCACTGAAATCGTATTAAAATTTAATACTATATACTATATACATTTAATTTATTTAGATAATTCATATTATTGTTTTACATCGTTAACCTATTTTGATATTGATTCTATATTTTTTGGTAGTATTGATAACGTCTATTGACCGGATGACCTGTTGGTGTTGGTTGGTTGGTGGAAGACATATTGAATTTGTCACGAATAAAAACGATAGTTGTCAAATCGTCAAAAATTTATTGTTTAGTCTCTTTTAATTCACAAAATTCTTAAGTATCTAGATTTTGTTGGTGTTGTGAAACGTGATAGCAGTATAATGTGTGATATTCAACTATATAAATAAGATAGAGGATAACAACAAACGGATACAATAATAGCAAATTGGTAAGTTTTTCGTGTGTATTGCATCAAAATTTGCCCGTCACTAACTTTCTATGTCATAAGTGGATCGCGGCACGATTATTTCTTGAAGTTAGACCTTCACCCTAAAGATGACTTCAGTAGTCATAGTAAAGAAACAAATCGAATTATTCTTACGTAGTATGAAAGCGAAATATTAAAAGAAGGACTCTGATATTTGCAATATCTTTTGTTGTGTATTTGTGGATTGGGTGATTGTTTTTGTGTCGTGACTCGTAAGCTGTGGGTCTTTGTGCCGATGTAGTGATAAACACTATCTCGTCTCTATCTTGATAATAGCGGTAGGTATATCATCAGATTGGATAGTTAGTCACATTCCGTTATTCGTAGCCAATACGTGCAGTTTCGCAGTTTTAGTGCTATTTATTTATATAGTGGTGTCGAAGGCGCTTTTGTAGACTCTGTGTAAGTCTTAAATGTGTATAAAGTGTAATGACAAACTAGATATAACACCGAAGTCTGGCTTCAAGCTGGACAGAGCCTGAGCATTATTGTCTCTGAATCTTGTATGGTTGTGCCTTTAATACTCATAAAGCATGCCACTTGGAATTTTAAAATACTGATAAGCGACTAGTTTGGAAAAAGATATGGACATGAATGTATGCATTTTTGTTATCTACCAGCTAATTTACAAATAATACATAAATTATAACACAGCTTATAATTCATTTGTTACTGTATTTTGAAAACACATTTACTTATTTCTCACATTTCTTTCGAAATGGCAGGTGACATATATGAATTAAAGATGCAAGTGTTAATTATACCTTAAACAAAATATTGTTAATAAATTGAGACATAGCTTCTTTGTCCTAGCCCTTTTCCCATTTTAGTTGGGGTTCGCCATCCGTATCATGCACCTCCAGGCAGCTCGGTTCTGGGTCGTCTCGTTGTAGACTTGTCCTTAAAATTCTCATTCCTTCCCACTAGGGTCCGGCAAGGGTAGACAGAGGTTGTATAAGTTATAAGTTTTGGATAATTTTCAAAATGACATTAAACTTTTGATGCAACATTATATTTTAAAAAAGTTCTTATCATCTAACATGGTAAACATACAGCCCATCAGATGTTACATGGTTTTTATAGCCTACCTTTAGGTTTTGCTAATTGCTGGCCTTATTAAGAGTAGAGTTACTGTTCTGGTAGCATAAGGGAAGAATGCTTTATGGCCAGAAAGTCATCTCCATTTGGAGTCTTACACACTTTATTTATTGTAGGAGCACAATTATCTAGAAGCTGTGATCTAGGGAGAATTTAAATACAAATCTCATTCATTATTAAACAGACGCAGTATACTCACGCCTTTTATATACAAAATCTAGTGACCATGAAGGTTGTAAACTTTTTACCCAAAAAGGTCATTTAGCGACGTGTACTAGATAATTGTTAATTGTTCACAATGTTTGTTGTTAGATTTGACAGTATTTTTTTTATACTTACCATTCTACCCAGCTTCCTTTGGGTGATAAGATAAAAATCTATGATTTGCATTGATTTTCGACACAACTGCATATGTTTGACGATTCATTTATATACATAAGAAGATGAAATTGCAGGATGGCTAGTCATTGATATGACGCACAATTGCCTACTTTTTAGTTACATTACATTTATCAAAAACATCCTAGGACAACCTAAGTGAGAGAGACCTAAGAATCCTAATTGAGCCGAAGCGCAAAGGTTGGCGTTACATTGAGATCAATGTCACACGGCTTGTATACAATGTCATTTCCTCGCAGTATTCCGCGTTGTACGCACATACCAACACAATATTATGTGTACCTATAAAATAATACCCTGACTAACAGCTGTGTCACATGCATACTTTATGCCTAAATTGACACTCTGATGGGAATTTATATAGGGATGACGCGAGTCACTTACTGGCTTAGATAGGTTATTCTTATTAATGCAATTAAAATGTATGGTGGTAATGTCAAGAGTACTCGAAATCAGCGAACTTGTATGAAGTGACTGATGTGGTCGAAGCGAAAGAGGTATGTCCAGAAAGAACCACTATGTTGTTGATGATATTTATAATGCATATATGTATACAAGGGAGATATCTGATCTTGAAATAACCGGTTACTATGCACTCGTTAAATCTATTGCTCCTTAGAAGGACAGTATTATAGCTCGTGTTCAAGTCATGTTTATTTCAAACAACCTGCTGACGTTCACGCTCAGTGCCGCCAATTTTTGTTTCTCCAGGCATAGGGATTGGACCGCCAGTTCCAGGCCTGGAACAAAACGTCTAATTATCTCGGTGCCAAATTTCATCCAATTCCGTTCAGTCGTTCAGCCGTGAATTAGTACATATACACATTCTGGTCGATTTTATTTTAAACATGTGTATGTATGTAGTATCTTGACGCTAAAGTCCCCGAAGTGGTAAGTAGATGTGTGTGTACCCACACACCCACTTTTCGCCGGAAATATGTTATAGGTGCCACGTTGGCAGGTGGCGAGTCCAACGCCTTTACTCAAGCACGATTATACAAGAATGAATGAATTTGAATGTCTCCTCAAACATATGAAGGTTTCCTCTCGATGTTTTTCTTCATTGTAAAGCTCGTGGTATTGTAAATCATAATAAGCCTAGTATTTTGGTCAAATTGATAATGTTGACTAGGATGTTGGCCAAACATCCTAGGATATTTGGCCAACAACCTTAGCGTTCAGTTGGTGTAGGTAATCAATTCAGTTAACACATTGAACAAACATCAATCTAAATGCAACATCTACTTATCGGGCCCAGAAGCGTAATGATAACACGTCCTAACCTCAGATATTTAAAGGTGAATAACACTTCCTGTACATTGTGCTACGGGTGTATACAGATGATAATTATCGCGACGGACGCCATGCTGTTGAAAACAACCTTTATCTAAGCGGGTCAACGAATTTTGGGTGTCATTCGTATTACTTATACCTACTTTTTTACTATTGTGTCGTCACTCTAGTATCTCCTTACAAATATAGGTATGTTTGCGTTACTTATCATACAAAACATTTCACCCTTGTCCGCTTCATCTTGTCTCATCCTCTATTGACTGTACGTATTATGCGTTTATATATTCGACAATGCCATATTCGAACAGATGATCTACATACTGTAAGGGTACTCGAAGCGGTAGGCAGAGGTGTATAGCTAGTACTCCACATACACCCAGTTTCGCCGAGATATATTTTTGGAGGGAATGTGACAGTCCATTATCGCTGCTCAAGTAAGACTATAAATACTTTGAATTTCTTCACAAACGCATGCAGGTTCCTACTCGATGTTTTCCTTCACCGTAAAGCTACTGGTGTAACTGACTGTTCTCAAGTTTAGAAGAACACAGTGTACACTCTGTTGTAGGCAACTTAACGAACCATTCGGCCACCATGGCTCTTCAATATGGTCAAATAACACTGGCAACGCGATCCCTTCGCCCTTTGGCAATCCGTATGCTCAGATAACACAAAATGACATAAACAGTTTTATATGAGATCGTTAAATGCGAGAAGGAAGCGTCGCATCAGCCGAGCCGGCCCATATGGGATTTGACCGGACGATAAGCTTCCGGCGCTACGTCATACGCACGTCTAACGCGGAACTTTTCCCAAAACAAAGGATATACATATTTGATTCAATGAAAGTGATTTTTGTTTATATTCAACCGGCTTGCTTGCTACTATAGCGCGCTGATGAATGTGGGTGAAGCGATAGAGGTCTGTTAAGAGAACTGGCGTTCTACTCTCTCTGTTTACTGCGTGAACTCGGCGTAGAACTCGGCGTGATATTTATGTTCAATCGGTCGGTACCACGAACACGTTACCTATCCTAGGGTATGGCGATCATAACTCAAGGGTATGGCACCACTACTGGTCTTATTGCATGCGAACTTGTTTTCTGGATTTCACTGCTCAATGTACAACATTTATCAAATTCTGTTTAATGTAACTAACAATGCGAAGGGTTCCTCAAAGTGACCTGTAAACGTTCATTACGACCCGCTCTAAACACATCCATTGCCTGTGACTGATATTTGAAGTCATTCATTCGTAGGTCGTTCAGGTTTATGTATGATTAACACGAGTCTACCTTTATCGGGTATGGCATTCCAGTCATACTGTAGTTGACCTGACGCCGAGTCCCGTAGGCAGAGTGAGTAGAGCACCAATTCTCTCAAGACTTACACAACTCATTCGCGATCCACACTGAATGTCCACATTAATAAATAAATTAATAAATAAATATAGTCATATGAGTAATTTCAATTAATTATCAACAAGCTTTACTTAGTTTGGGACTAGTTCAAGGTCCTAATGGAATTGGTCCTAAATATAAATAAACTGCAAGCACGTGAGAGCTTTGTGTATGATTCATACAGATGGATGAAACCAGTGCTTGTGTTAAGGTGCAATGGCACTGAGGTCTATGGGCAATCACTTCGTACAATCTTATCCAGTTCGTTTACACACACCCTAAGCGCGATACAAATCCTTAATTACTATATGTTTATTTAAGAACTAGCTGTACCCAGGGACTTCACCCGCGTATCATTTGATTTTATTGGTTTTGATATTTTCCGGGAATAAAAGATCTCATCCTACTACATCTCAGGCTACTAATATATTTCCAACCAGCCGTCGTGATTAATAAAAAATCCATACATGATCACAAACTTTCGCATTTATTGTATGTGCAGGATCTATACATATTATAATATTATCTTTTCTCTTGAATAATTCTGGTCTATTAGTGAAAACCGCATGGAAATCCATTATAAAGTTATTAAGCTTATCCCAAACGGACAGATAGACGCGGCGGGACTTTCCTTTATAAATATGAATTTGTCCGAATGTGAAGGCTATTTGAATTGACGTCATGCATGCGAGACGCAGGCGCAAAGGTAACCCCTACTGGCACCAAGTGTACCTAAATACCAAGGTAGGTACGTGGTATCGATTGCTGACCGTTGTATCACGTGACCATGACATTAATCAAGGACATTCTTTCTATTTATGAATGAACTGTTATGATTGAACTTAGCCTATTATAATATATGTATATGCTTTCGAGTACGCTACTGGTTTGAAAGTTATCGCGTTTGAAATGTCCTTTCCAGTCGTAGTCTGTGCTAATGCTATGGTATCATGACGCCTTCCTACAAGGTCTTAACGGAGTGGCCAGAGGTGTAAGATCACCATATCCTTGCCGGAGATTTATTGCCATTTTAGGTGCAAATGTGACAGCTGTCTAGTCCATAGCATTATGCGTTTGAGGCGATTTTGGAGATGTTCAGCCCAATGTCAGGTATCAATCATTCATTGTAGCTTTATACAATGATCTCCAAAACGAATTGCATTGTGCTCCACAAATTCCTCAGAGATATGTAATAAAGAATTCTTCGTACTCAACGATATTCATAATTCAACAGAATCAGTGAGTCAGTATTTCGTGACGCGTCCACTCCCAGCAGAACCGAACTGGTCCTAAAGCAGATTCACTGATGTGCTGTCTAATCATTACTTTTATCTCTGTTGTATGTATGATCTTATCTTACAACTTGGTAAGCCCTCCAACACCATATGAAATTGCCCAAAATAAACCCGTATTTAAATATAATCACGCCTCTGTCCCATAGGGGTAGGTAGATACCACTTCTTTCCACTTGCTACGATCCTTACATACTTGTTTCGCTTCGTCCACTTTCATTATTCCGTTACTACTTCGGTTTAGGGTAGGTACTCTTGACCTGGCCTTAATTAATAACTTAATTACATTTTTTTTATTGAGCCGTGGTGGCCGAGTGGTTCGAGCAGTTGCCTGCGACGCAAAGGTCGCAAGTTCGAATCCCGACTGTACCAATGAGTTTTTCTAAAACTTAAGTACAGTGATTAGTCACACCACGAGCTTTACGGTGAAGGAAAACATCGAAAGGAAACCTGCATACGTCTGAGAAGAAATTCAAAAGGCGTATGTATAGTCGTGCTTGAGTAACGGCGATGGACTCGCCATCTGTCACGTTGGCACTATATTAATATATCCTCACGCCTTCCCACAAGAGTCCCCGAATGGGTAGGGTGGCAGAGGTGTACAGGTAATACCCACACATCCACTTTCCGCCAGAGGTATATTAGGTGCCAACGTGACAGATGGCGAGTCCATCGCCGTTACTCAAGCATGACTATACAAACGCCTTTGAATTTCTTCTCATACGTATGTAGTTTCCTCTCGATGTTTTCCTTCACCGTAAAGCTCGTGGTGTGGTGTGACTAATCACTGTACTTAAGTTTTAGGAAAAACTTATTGGTACAGTCGGGATTCGAACTTGCGATCTTTGTGTCGCAGGCAACTGCTCGAACCACCACGAACAACCACGGCTTTATATGGTAGCTTTTTGCTATGGATTCTAGTTTAAGCACCAGCTAAGGTTCACCACAGAACCCTTTAAATTCTAGTTCTAAAAGATTTTATACAAATTCAAAATTTCCGGTACCTTCAAGAAGATCAGTCAATGGCGAAATACATTTTTAAAACCCTTTTTATTGCTTACCGTAATTACGTAATAAATGATGAATCAAGTTAGATATATTTATCTATGGACTTTGGTTGACCTACAAATGTATCTACAGGTTTACGTCCTATGGATAGTTTTCCTGCTATACAGCCTTGTTGCTTAATTTATACGAACAACTCGCATACTTATTACGTATGATATACGTACGTAGTATATCTTCACGCCTTTTTACATCTTGCGTTTTTTTCATATCTTTGCGTTGCGAGCGACTATTTGAACCATTCTGTCACTGGTTCCTTCGTATGAGTAACCTAAATACCGGCGTGGTATGTCCAAAACGTACCCTTTGATGTACGGATTGCGTATCGGCGGTTACAAAATTGCCATTGAACTTTCGACTCTAATAGTTGATCAATCCCTGACACGTGTATCGTACGAAGGCAGTTAAAATTGATTGATCGCTTCACTCATAGTGTGTGAGCGTTTCCCATCGGAAACAATAAAGCACCATGGCAACTGGTGGTAGGATGCGGGGGCAACGACCCAGGCGATGCTGACCTACCTGTGTTAATACCGCACATTAGACATGCCGTGTATTGTTCTGTGGCCAGTGCATTGACAGCGTGTTGCTATCATATTATCGGCGCACACTGCCACAGATTGCAATGATAGCGTTTACTACTCAAACAAGCGATGCTGCCTTATGGTAGTTGCTTACGTAAGCCGTTAGGGCCTTGGAGGCCGAGCGGTTACATCAGTCGCTTGCAGCGCTAAGATGGCACGTTGGAACTCCAAAGAGGTTTTGTTGTACTTAAGTACAGTTATTAATCACACGGAGCTATAAATACATTGGACATCCAATACTAAGACTACTACAAATACTCCTTCATCACATAAATATCTGCCCTCGGCGGGTTTATCCCGCGACCTCAAGTTTGACAGTCAGGAGCTCAAACCACTGGACCAGACGGTGGTCTAATTCATTGGTCTCTTCATACATGCTCGCCGGTTTGGGACAAGTAGTCTTGACGTCCCACCCTTGAGTCTAGGTTCGCCTTGATGTAAGTAAATAGTTGTTCGAATGTTGTCTTCCACTGCGTCTAAAGAAAATATACTCCTATCTTCCTCAATTGCAATTCGTATTCGTAAGGCAAGGATTGACCCAAATTATTATTGGGCCATGCTTATGTTCCACCACGCACCCAATTCAATTAGCAAACCAAATTCTCGACGTGCTTAGGTTTGATCGCCGCTTCCTGCCACTAAAATGTATGGTACGGTGATGAGGTACATCACTAGGTTCTTGTGAAGGATTATGCGGTTTCATTCGCTTAAAATTTGTTTATATTGGTTGTTTTTTATTTGGAATAAAACAAACCCTATGTTGTTACCCAATTCATAATCAATGAGTAATAATACTGTGCAAAATGTCACCCAATTCTGGTCTATCATATACCGTTGCATTTATAATATTAGTATGAATAGTAATTAAAAGGTATTATTTTTGCTTGGGTCAAAAGTCAACTAGATTGATGAGGAGAGCGCTGTGATGACTGGTAGCTTAAAGTACATTATCTGCATCATTGATAGTTTATGAAAATAATAATATGTCCACACGCCTTCCCACAAGGGTCCCCGAAGGGGTAGGAAACGGTGTATGGGTATTACCCACACACCCATTGGTTGTTTTATTTTCATAAACCATTTAAATTCATAATAAACTTGCCTTCAGGTAGTTAATGCATGTTACGTTTGCAATGTTGCAAGCGAGTTGGTATTAAACCAAGAACCTGCCAATAATAGCAATGTTTAGATGTTTACATAACAAGTTTTAATCGGTTCCGCCAAAAGTTTGAGGTTTAAAGAGCATTCTTCACCCAGGGTTCATCGTTCGTCTCAGTTAGGCTCTGCGAGCGCCAATCATGACGACCAACTTAGCCCATCAATTTGTTTATTCGATTATGCTCTCTACAGTATGGTAATAAAGTACATGTCTACTTTTAGCTATAGTTTTGTGGCTGTTACTTACAGTTAACTCGTGAGCAGTCGGTAGTTTTGTATTTTAGTTTCAGTGTATTATTATTGCCAAACATTTTTTTATACGAAACCGGCGAGAATATAGGAAGAGGATGAATGTGATTATATATTGATCTCGTTCTGCTGATTCTGAATATATACTTAACTCAGTTCGACCAAAAACTCTAGTTATTGTACTTTTCGTAAGGACGGCAGTGTAGAGAACTGTTGTTCCGTCAACCCCGTGAGGAGCACAGCGTGATGATATGTGCGTACGTCCCCATAGGTACGTCTAACCTGGATAAAGTTTTGGGTTTGTCCAGGGAAGTGTAGGTACATATACATAATTATACTTTAGATATTTTGTATACGTATTGTTAATTTCCTATCCCGTGTAAGACTTGGCATGATATGCGTATTTTTTATTTCATTGTATGTGACTCTGATCACTGGTCAATCGTTGGTAACTTTACTGTGTATCTAATAGGATATAACTAGTGTGAACCACGTTTGGCTTATTCTAAACTTGCTGTAAGCCGCGTTTAATTTTATTTCGTTTGCGGATTTTGTCTAATTCAACTAATAAGTTATCTCCGTGCCAAACTTCATCCAATTCCGTTCAGTGGTTCTGGGGTAATTTGTTTTTTATACCACTTGGGTGGCTAACAAGCATGCGGTTCGCCTGATGGTAAGCGGTTGCCGCCTCCTATGGACGCTTGCAACACCAGGGGTATCACACGCGCGTTTTGTAATTGAGTAACAAACTTGCACATTAGAAATATCCGAGTACAATTTCAATTTTAATTTCGCACTCGCAAACTGCGTTGACAAAATTCGCAAGCAAACATCATTATCTTGAAAAAATATTGATATCTTTGTGACGTCACCGCTGAAAGCATCCAGCAAATAGTTCCATTGTTTACTGTACTCGCGTAAATATGATAAAGGGAAACGTTTATCAATTGTTACTTTCAAATTGTCATATCCAAAGGTCACAAATTTGCATCATCTCGATTCACAAGGGATTTGCGTTCGTTGTACGTTGACCTTTACGTAGCTTCTAATTGTACACTTTCTCATGTACGGCTTCGTACATCCCATATGAAATCTTGTACTATTCTTATTGTGACTTATTAGTTTGTCGTGACATGTGGCTAGAGAGTGGAAATAAAAAATATATATTTCTGTTTCAAGATATCTAGAACGTCAAGAGTATTCGAATCCGTCGAGCATGTATGAAGTGACTGATGAATGTGGAAGAAGCCAAAGAGTTACGCGAGTCTAGAGAGAAATAGCGCTTTATTCTCTCTGCCTACCCCGTTAGGGATTCGGCGCGATGATATGTATGTATGTATAAAGACTGATTATTGTCGATTTGGCCGAGTGGTTCGAGCAGTTGCCTGCGACACAAAGATCGCAAGTTCGAATCCCGACTGTACTAATGAGTTTTTCTGAACTTAAGTACAGTGATTAGTCACACCACGAGCTTTACGGTGAAGGAAAACATCGAGCGGAAACCTGCATACGTCTAAGAATAAATTTAAAGGCGTATAAATTTATAGTCGTGCTTGAGTAACGGTGATGGACTCGCCATCTGTCACGTTAGCACCTAATATACCTCTGGCGGAAAGTGGGTGTATGGGTACTACCTATACACCTCTGCCTACCCCTTCGGGACCCTTGTGGGAAGGCGTGAGGATATATTATTAAATAGCTCAGTATTAGAATATAGCGGACTATGGTTTTGACCTTATCGAAGATCGCAGTTAAGTGGCATGCTCTTGTGTTGTTCCATCTCCTATATCCAGTACTAATAAGGAAATACTGCTGGTAGAATGTGGACGCGTAAGTCTATAATACTGCTAGAACAGCTATTCCAGCCATATTAACATTGTCAAAAAGCGAGATACCTCTCGCATTGCCAAAATCTTGTTTCCATGTTCTTGTTTCAAACCGTTGTAATAGAAAACAAGTTTTGTCTGTGCTGCCTTTATTAAATGTTTCACGTATACCACAATATCTACATATTGTGGGATAGACATTCTAAAGGCATTCTAAATTACTACATACATATCATCACGCCTAGTCACTAACGGGGTAGGCAGAGAGTATAGAGCGCCAGTTCTCTCTAGACTTACATACCTCTTTCGCTTCGTCCACATTCATCAGTCTCTTCATACATGCTCGTCGGTTTCGAGTACTCTTAACGTTCCCGTCCTTGAGAGTCCGATCTATTTGATCCAGGTAGTTGGAACGTGGCCTTCCTCTGCCTCTTCTTGCACACACTTTTGCTTTGTATATCTGTTTCGTCAATCTTTCTTCACTCATCCTTTCTATGTGTCCAAACCAAATGTGTCTAAATTACTAAACCATACAAAATCAGCTGATCCCAAGGCAGATTCCGCAGTATAGGTATCAACGACTGATAAGCCTATTTAAATAATTCAATTATGTAAATATATGCTTGGATTAATCTATTTACAATATTAATGTGAAATACCTAGACGTAAAGGTTACTGACCTCACATTAGGCAGCAGCTGGTATCAGCGACAGTTAGGCGTACTTTGTGAAAGAAATATATGTATAGCGCAAGGCTAGTGTTACTACCCAAAGGAGCGGATAGTTGGACTTTAGCGCGAGTGAAACCGCGGGGCACATACCCACCTTGCTACAAATATAATTATGTACTTTACTCATATTACGGACAACAGAAAGTAGAAAGTGCACTAATTTAATAGACACTTTCACATCGAATTATCTATGTATATTAATGATTCTTAATATTACTTTTTATGAATACACTGATGAATGTGGATCAAGCTAAAGAGGTATGTTAGCTTAGAGAGAACTGGCGTTTTACTCACTCTGCCTACCGTGATGGTTATATAATGTGTGTGTGTGTGAAGGAAAATATCAAGAGGAAACCTGCATGCGATTGTGGAGAAATTCAAAGGCGTCTGTATGTAATAGTCGTGCTTGAGTTACGGCGATGGACCCGTCACGTTGGTACCAAAAATATATATCTGGCGGAAAGTGGGTGTGTGGGTACTATTTATACACCTCTGCCTACTCCTTCAGGGACCCTTGGGGAAGGCGTGAGGACATACACAAATAGTCTGAATATATAAAAACTCGTGTGGCACCAAAATAATACCATAACTGTACAATATTATATTGATGATGATGCTAACGAATAGTTTCAATTTACTTTTAAGGGTAGGGGTCAGTTCTCTCTAGACTCGCATAGCTCTTTCGCTTTCGTCTCTTCATACATGCTCGCCGGTTTCGAGTACTTGACGACCCCGTCTGCCTACCCCGTTAGGCGTGATGATATGTACTTATGTATCTACTCGTAAGGGTCCGCATACTCTGGTACTAAGGTACGTGATCCTGAAAGTGTAACAGATCAGCGATGCTACTTCTGAATTAACACGCTGGTGGCATTTAAGTCGGTAAAACGTTTGTTTCAACCCCCGCCCCCTAACAGTCGTAGAGCTGCTTCTAATGCTTCCTACCTACCACCCCTATTATACCGCTCGAACAAACCTCAATGTTACAAATTCACGGGAAACTTGGTGTATTTGTTCTATAGAATCGATAAATTATTAAGAGTACGAAGTAACCGGACATAAACTAGCATAGCTAGCTAAAATAAACGTGTATGAACGAAACAAACCTAATTTCTGTTGTCATTTTCTCATCCCAATAAAGCACGCACCTTATACAGTGGGCAGTGAGTCCAAGGTGTGGGGAGCATTTGAATCGGAATCGTAGCGGAACTCCTCGCAAATCTGCCGATTCTATTCAATATCATATCGATTATCGATGAAGAAGTGGCAGTAAACTCTGGTTACCTGTTTCGATTCGAGTCAATATCTATTCAAGTAGAGATAAGAAACTCTCATAGAGGTGTTAAATTAGCGAAGGTAAACGGTTACCGAAGACTTGATCAAAGCATCACTCTCGCGTTCCACCATTGTGTTCTCTAAAACGGTTTATTGTAACTCTCTTAACAATAGAAAAATATTGCAAATTCACATGAATCACTATTATCTCATCGATGAATCATTAAAAAAATGTTTTTATCGAAGACTGGTGTTATCAGACTAGCGGCATGATGCGTGGCCGACCTTGTCTACAAAAAACAAGTGTTGATATTAATAAACTAGTACAAACATTATTTCATCGCGGGTGTCATTACACTAGAGGCCCAGCTCTCTCTAGAGTCTAGAGTGTAAGTCTAGAGTCTAGACCTACAGACCTTTCAGATCGCTAATCCAATCGTTTTTGTAGGTAAGGTAAGGTTGGACCTGGTCTACCTCTGCCTCTCCTTCAAATTTTTTTCACTCATCCTTTTTATGTATCCAAACCAAAGTAACGTGCCTTTTTAAACGGTTTTATTTCTTAATCAATACTTACCGTCCTTGAGAGTCCGATCGATTTGATCCAGGTAGTTGGAACGTGGCCTTCCTCTGCCTCTTCTTGCACACACTTTTGCTTTGTCAATCTTTCTTCACTCATCCTTTCTATGTGTCCAAACCAACGTAACATGCCTTTCTTCATCTTTACAATCACGCCCTCTTTCACGCCAGTTGATTTGCGAATCTCTTCATTGCGGATTCGATCTAAAATCGTTACTCCGCATATTTTTCGAAGAGATCGCATCTCAACTGCATTCAAGCTATTTTCATACTTCCCCTGACATACCCAGGATTCGCTGCCATACAATAAGGTAGGTACCAATATGGCGTTGTTGACAGCAACTCGAGCATTCTTGCTCAGACTTTTACTGCCCATCAACGCCGACATGGCTCCATTCACCTTATTTCCGGCAGTTATCCTTCTTTCAATATCTTTTTCATACTTTCCATCTCGTGTGAACATGCTTCCAAGATATACAAATACATTCACTTGCTCTAGATCATTACTTATCTATTTAATACGAAATATGTGCCAAAGAACCACAGCTTATCGGTAAACATCCATTTTACGCTTTAAGGAAACTTGTCATACCGTTTGTTGTTCCTACTTCCGGTAGTAGGCTCATGGTGGGAAGTTGTGGACACACGTGGTACGTCAGACAAACGTCACTTACGTACCTACGTTATGTCAGTAAAACACTGGCCCGCGCGCGGCGATGTTGTGTCCTGTATCGGGCTTATAACGTCGCGATTATGTACATATTTATGTATCATATGTGTTTATAAGTATTTAGATATATTATTAGTGATTAAGTGTTTAGTATAGAAAGTTTAGTGAGTGTTTATGTGTATTTTGGATGTCTTGATCTGTCAGTATACAGCAACAGTATTTAGGTAAATATTTGCTGCCTTGTTGTTGTAAACATCGCATCTCGTTAGGGGTTGTAATGTCCGAATAGCGATGATTCACTGTCATTTTGGTTAGTTAAGAAAATATGTTCAGGTTCGTGGTCATTCCGTGTTTTTCCATTTTGTTTATAAGTTGGATTATAGTATTTTGATGATTAGTGGGTTTGATTCCCGCGTTGTGCAGATATATTTGTGCGTACACGTACTGTTGTTAGTTCTACGTCACAGGAGACGGCTATGTTGTATGTGCCTTATTTAGGGTGTGTTAGCAGGATGAGTACTGCCAACAGAGTTTTTGCTTATGGAGGTCAAAATGGTATGCTTACATTAGTTTGTTTTTATTGCCACGGTGGAGGTACTTAGCCAGTAGGGCAACTCCTATTTACGGTGAAAGATCTATTTGTACCTATTTCTCTCTACGGTCTTAGTGTCGCTTCATGTAAATGTGTTACTAGTGGAAACTGTATGACGTCAAGAGTTCTCGCAACCGATAAGCATGTGTGTAGAGACTTTGGACGAAGCGAAAGAGGTATGTCTAGAGAGAACTGGCGCTCTACTCTCCGCCTACCCCGTGAAGGGCGGCGTAATGATATGTATGTGGAAATTGTATATATGTATTTTAAAAGTTCTATGATTCTTTTCTAATTAATATGCTATCTGTGTGTGTTATTGCATGGTGTTCTATATCTGTTTGTGTCTATTGTCGGCAGACGCAGCGGTACGCAACGGCCACAAATATTTTGCTGTAACTCACTAAACGATTTAACCCAGAAATTTTAGCACTGCAAAGTAAGTCAAATAGTTAACCCAAAATGGTCTATATTCTAGTAAATTGGCTTTTTTATGTTTCCTAGCTGGATTTTATAGTAGCTTTTTTAAGCAGTGTATTTTTGTAACTAACATATATTTAATAAGCCCTTTAATCTTATGGTCTAATACTCGCCGTCCGCCCAGCCTCGCTTGGGTGAAAATTTAAATGTTCCTGAAACTGGATCGCAGCGCCACCTATCGGGCTGAGAGTCTAAGCCATCGTTAAACCCTGTTAAAGTTTCCAGATAACAGCGAACCCCTTAACTAGCTAATTAAATCACCCCTCCACTCCCTTCATTGACGGTTGAAGATTTACGATTCTAGATTTATGATTCATTCCAAAAGTTAGATAGAGAGTTAAGTAAGAGAGACTTACCAATGATACTAGTATAATTTCCTCTATCAAAACATTTGACGTCAGCGTCATCAGCAGATCTCGCCGTTTGACGTTTGCTACATATTTGGCAGATAGGTCATTAACTCCAGATAAAAATATCGAGCAGAGCGTTTTGCTTTGTTTACAAGCATTCTCTTTGTACTGAGGTGTGTTTGCTGCGGCTGTGGCCGGGAGATGTTTTGTTCAAATTACATAGTTCTTTAAAGAGTTGGGTTTGCCTAGAGCGTGCAACATACACTGTGAATTAAAAATATACATATTGACGTCATCAACGTTTAGTGTCTAGTTTATCAGGTATTTTCTTTCAATGAATCCAAGATACTTAGTAAAATTTTTAACTGTTAGTTTGTCGTTGTGTTGGTTTGCTCAATAGTTCTCCGGATGGATTATGCAAAGGTATGATAATTATAACTAGTTTTTTCCTCTTACTAATTGTAAAAGATTCGTTAAAAAAAAGCATATTACGATTTATTTTCTAAAGATATTATGTATAGAAGCCACCGTAGGCTAGTGGTTATTATAGCAATCCTGCAAAGTTGCGATTGTTGATTCAATTCTCGTTAATCGGTAACAATGAGTTACTATAAGTCGTGTAAACGATAACATCGCGAGGTCACCAGCTTAGATTCTTAAAGACTCCGTCTGTCATGTTGACACACTCTGCCAACCCCATTAGGGACCCTAATATAGACGTGAAGTATAAAAAATACCAGACAAGTGTAGTGTAAAACTGGCTCAGTAAATCCAATTTAAGGTCGGCCGGGAACTGATGTCAATTAGAGTACTGTAACAGTACATACATATGTTACCAGGTCGACATTACGTTATTTGTATTACGTTATGTACCATACAAATAACCATAGGGCGGAAATTATGATATATCAAATCAAATCAAATCAAAATCTTTTTATTTCACATAGGCCCAGGTGGGCACTTATAAAACGTCGAAAAAGAAGCACGGTTCGAGTTGGTCGCTTCCATGGAGAAGAACCGGCAAGAAACTCTTACTTGGTTACTCTTTTCAAATCATTAGGCATATACAATATTTTTTTCGTTACAGCAATAGTACCCAAGTATGGGGGAACAACGTAGGCCCGACAATAGGTCGTTGCTTACTATACAAAGCATACATAAAACCAGTTAAATATAACAATGTTAGCAAGATCTAAGAATCTTTAGAGAATTGCAAACTGTACTCACAATTGGGAGGTGTTAGTAGGTACGTTAGTAGCAAACCGGGGAGTTTGTTTCGCCGTTTCTTCACCTGGCAGGTATTTTTTTCTTGGAAACGGTGGTAACTTTAGTTTATATTAAATATGTGACGTTCAATAAGTGTTCCCTGTGTCCCTTACGTTGAATTAAATATTTTTATTTTTGGTACCACTGTCATCTATGTACTCTAGATGTCCCCGTTTTGAGTGCCCAAACGATTAGGCAGTTGAAACTTTCATATTATATTGTAATATATACATACATATTGCAGCACCGCAGGCTAAGTTAATAATGAATTAACTACCGTCGCCCAGACAATCAGACGGGTAATCGAATCAGTATGCATCTGTAGTGTTCGCGCGCGAGTTTATCGTGCGTCGCCTTGGCATACATCCTTTCCGCTTACTCTAACCAAATGTATACGCGATTGGATCATAATGAGTATATAATATATTTCATACATACATACGTATAATCACGCCTCTTTCCCGTAGGGGCAGAGACTACTTCTTTTCACTTGCTACGATCCTTACATACTTCTTTCGCTTCGTCTACTTTCATTGTTCTCTTCATACATGCTCTACGGTTTACCGTACTCTTGACCTGACCTTTTTTCAAGACGTCCCTAATTTGGTCTATATTTTTTATGTACATATATATGTCCAAATGGCATTGAGAAATAAATACTGATTTTGGCAAGACTTGAGAGTTCAAAAGATTTAAAAAGTTTGTTTTCTGTCACATCGGCATCTTTAGAATTGAAATACTCAAGTTTCGATGTTGCTGTATTCGAAATTTAAAACAAAGGAAAGAATAAAGGAAATTGTGTAAATAACGGACTTAAGATATTTGTTTATTTATTTATTTATTAAAACTTTCTGCAAAATGTTGCTAAGGCGAACTTAATGCCGAAGGCATTCTCTACCACTCTACTACTTAATTTTTACTTCTCTACTTAACTTTCTCTACTTTCTCTACTTAATTTTTAAATTTTTTTTTGAGTACATGGGAAAGGCCTGTCTTGATTGTTAGGTGTTGTTCAATATAACCTAACTGGGGGCATACCTAATTGCTGGAATAACTGCATCAAACTCGCGGAGACTTCATGATAAGATAATCATTGATACGGATAAAAACCCCCTCCCCAGATACGACTCCTACATACAAAACATTACGATAAAATAACAATGCACCGCTTTGCTCTTCACTCTCCATTCTGTATAAAACCTTGCTCATAAGGTTGATTTTCCATTGCAGATGCCCCGAGGCCGGGACGAGATGCAAGTAAACGTGGCGGGCCTAAGGAGAAATATTAAAAACCTTGCGCACAATTACTCTGATGCTCAGGTAACCGGTGACACCTAACGCTATTTCTTTGCCTATTGCTCAACGCCAAGCTCTAAAACATATACTCAGACGTCCGTCTGGTCTAGTGGTTAGAGCTCCTGACTGCGAAACTTGAGGTCGGAACGAATATTTGTACCTTAGTCTTGGATGTCCTACGTATTTAAATATATATCTATCTATATAAGTAAATATATCGTTGTCTAGTTACCATAACACAAGCTTTGCTTATTTAGGGACTAGGTCAATTTGTGTGGAATTGGCCCAGGTATTTATTATTTATTATTATTATATACAGGGTGTTTTCTTTTCTCTTAAAAAGTAGTTTCTGAAAAATAAAACAAAATCCATGCTTCGGAGCGAGTATTAATTCCCTTTTGTAAAGTCGCAATACTGTGTTATCTTTAAAGCTATTTGCATCGTCATGAATCCTCATGACAACAATTTACAACTGATGATGCTGTGTTCTATTACATGTTTTCTGTGTTCTATTTCCTGTTTTCTATGTTCTATTTCTATTTTCTGTTTGTATGTTTTGCCAGGTGAAAGTGCGCGAGGCGACCTCGAACGACCCATGGGGCCCTTCCAGCACGCTGATGGCGGAGATCGCAGACCTCACGTACAACGTGATGGCGTTCACAGAGATCATGCAGATGATCTGGAAGCGGCTCAACGACCACGGCAAGAACTGGCGGCACGTCTACAAGGTACTAACACTCATGTGTGTGTGTGTGTGTGCGTGCGGTCTACATATTATGTCATAATTCATTTATTTACAATTAGCACGACAACGTGGTCATTTACGCTAATGTTACACACATTAAAAAAACAAGTTAAAAAAATACATATGAGTAATAATAAATAAGGTTAATTTAAATGTATTTACCGAGAAGATGGCCTTCTTTCTGCGTATGCCAGACACTCATTCAAAATCACCTTCCATTCACCTGCCAGCACATCACATTCAGAATTTACACTTAGTCCAGGAGGGCATTGAGTGCTGTCAGTGACCTTGGGTATGGAGACTGAGCGTGTTTTACATGTTTAGTTACCACAGACTACTATTGAATCAATCATGAAACATTGCTTTGTACTTTAAAAGTGGTAACTTAACTTAAAGATAGTAACTCTATAGTAAATAGATCTACAGATATCGGAAAAGATTTACACACATAATTTAAGAAATAAGCATAAGCTTCAGGTACTTAGCGCACGCAAAAATTACGGAAAAAAGACAATATTGTTTAAAGGAGCACCACTTTACAATAAATTGCCAAACGAAATAAAGCAGTGTGCCAGCTTAAATATGTATAAAACAAAGCTCAACAAATATGTATCAACACTATTGTAACAAGTCTCTCCAAACTCGCTAGAGGTTAATGCACACATTAATATTAAACTCTGTATCTCATTTTAAGTGAACTATTGTTCTTATGAGAAATACATTCTTTAAACCTTAAGGCAAAGAGGTCTAGATAAGCAATTAGTTTCCAGCCTGTACGTAATTTTTCTAAACTTTTTGTCGGTTCTTTTTAATAACACTCACAGTATGTATAACCTATGTATTGGTGTATTGAAAAACCAGAGCTAAAGTTTAATTTAAGTATAATTTATTTAATTAAGTATTACAATATGTGACGGTCGTGCGAGCAAAGAGAGAAATACTAGGCTAGTTACATTAGGCAGAACTAGATGGCGCTACTTGTTATGTTTAACTTAGCAACATATATGTGTAGGTGTTCGCCTAGTCTCTCGTGGGATATGTAGAGAGAGTAGAACTATTTTTACTTTAGTTAAAGCAATGCAAGTAGAAGTTGCCTTTTCTTGTACTACTAGCGTCATCTATATTTTCGTATAAGTAGTCTGGCTTTAAGTATGTACTCGTGTTTCCAGGCCTTAGTACTAATGGAGTACCTGATCAAGACGGGCAGTGAGAAGGTGGCGATGCAGTGCAAAGAGAACATATTCGCCATCCACACGTTAAAGGACTTCCAGTACATGGAGGAAGGGAAAGATCAGGGTAAGAATGGCACACGCAATAGTACACAGTTCGGTGGTTTACACATTATAGAGGATGAGTGGAGGAAGATTGACAGAACAAAGGTGAGGAAGACCACGTTCCAATTACGCAAATAAAATCGATCTCACACTCAAGGATGGCACCGGCAAGAGTACTCGAAACAGGCGAGCTTGTATAAAGAGCCCAATGAATGTGGTTAAAGTAAAAAAAAAAATTATTCAACGAAAGCGACACAGAACAAGAAAAAGTCAGGAAGTGGCCGAGGTTTGTAAGTCTAAAGATAATGGGTGTCTTACTCTCTGCCCAGACTCGGCGTGATGAATTTGCAGTTATGTATGCGATGGCAACGGCAAGAGAACTCGAAACAATTTAAATGAGGTAGGGCATAACGGGTTTCCCGTTCGAATTTGGAGCTGTCCGACTGAGGCAGGACCTCCACCTTATAGAAGTCCGTAACCAAATAACACAATTTAATGTGTTGTGTTCCTACGTGGTGAATAAGGTTTCAGTAATGTAATAGTAATAATAATAAATAATAAATAGTAGTAATAATAAGTATTAGTAATTTCCAGTAATGAGCTCCTTGGGGAGGGGGGAGGTAACAGTTTCCCATCAGGTGGGCCTTATGCTTGTTTGCCACTCTTGTTGTAAAAAAAAAAAAAAAAAAAACAGGCGAGCATGTATAGAGACTGATAGATGTGGTTGAAGTGAACGAGGTTTGTAAGTCTAAAGAGAACCGGTGTCATACTCTGCCTAGACTAGGCGTGATTAATTGTTTGCAGTTATGTGTGCATAGGCCACGGTGATAGATACCCATCAGGTGGACCGCATGCTTGTGCGTCGCTTTTATACAATATAGCAATGAGTGTATTCTGCATTCAGGTTTAAATGTTCGCGAGAAAGCGAAGCAGTTGGTGAACCTGTTGAAGGATGACGAGCGCCTGAAGAACGAGCGAGCGCGGGCCCTGAAGGCCAAGCAGCGGTTCGCGCAGAGTGCCAGCGCCTTCGGCAGCGACGGCGCCCTCGACACGCCCTCCAGCCCCTCCTACCCCGAGGTGAGCCACGCCCCAACCTCCCAATTAGCCATATGACCAAATTTTTCTTTCTGAGACTATCTAGGGCACATTCACTATTCTTCCTTCGGGTATTCCGTAAGTTAAAGTTGAAGCTAGACTTCAGCGAAGGTGGTAAATAAGCTCGGTAAGCGGCTACCGTTGCCTATACGTACCCTTGAGTTTAGGGATGCCACTCGCGAGACTATATAATAATACCTGAAGCGGGATTAATCGGCGACCCGTCTCATGTCTTTGTAAGTGGCTCCTAAAGCTAAAGCTCGGAGCGGTGTATGAGTAACGCAGGGTGTTGTCGTTGTCGGCAGCTGGGCGGGGAGGCGCTGGGGGCGGGCGCGGGGGGCGCGGGGGGCGCGGGCGGGCGCGAGGCCGAGCTGGCGCGGCCGCTCACGGCGGGCGAGGAGGAGCTGCAGCTGCAGCTGGCGCTGGCCATGTCCCGCGAGGAGGCCGAGCGCGACGAGCGCCGCCGCCGCAGCGACGACGTGCGCCTGCAGCTCGCGCTCAGCCAGTCGCAGAACGACTTCCAGTTAGTGCCGCACACACACACACACACACACACACATCCCTCCACCGAGCCTAACTCTCCTACCAGTTAAAACCCTACCACCCCCCTGACATGGCCTCGTGTTTATATCCCCCCGCACACTGTCACTATCACGAAATACACTTCTCAAAAATGTGTATTTTTTTCTGATAATCCTTACAAAACAAACTTGCAAGGTGCTTAGATTTTTCTGATGATTGTAACATTTGAATAGCGATAGCAGTGATCCTTGTAATACCTTTCCAGGACGGATTCCCCTCCCGAGAAGTCTTCACCGGCGCTGCTCGACCTCCTGGACGCGCCGCTGACGACCTGGCCCGCGCCGGTAAGGCCTTCCTTAGCATCCCTAAAGCTTATACTAGTTACCTAGTACACGGTGCGCCTGATGATATAGCTACCGACGCCTTCAAACGCCACCACGGCCTTAACTCGTCCGCAGAGATCACAGCGCACCACACTCTTGTCCTAACCGTCATAATTGTTTGTTTGTCCAGCCGGTTCATTTGGATTTCGGTATATTTTCCGACTCGATGGTAAGATCGCGTGCCACTGACTCTGCTAGTGGTTTATATGTAGTCTGTAGGCTCGTGTTATCTGTCACCTGCTCCGGTTACTCTTCGCGTCATATTGTACGTTCTGTTTTCATAATCATTCATTAGTTCATAGGCTACTGAATATAGAATTGTAAGAGAATCAAAATTATATATAATGAGATAATTAGTGATATCGTAGTATTAGTGAGGACGCAATGTGGCCAACGGTGTATCCTTCCGCAGGAGAGGTCATTGGACGCGTGGTCAGCCGCCGACAGCCCCGCGCGCGACCCCTGGGCGCCCGCCGCCGCGACTCCCGCCCCCGCCCCCGCCCCCGACCCTTGGGCGCCGCTCGCGCAGGTACACACACACACACATCCACGCTCACTACACGCATGCATACACGCACACATGCACGCACGCACACATGCACGCATCCACGCACGCACACATGTACGCATCCACGCATACACACATCCACGCTCACTACACGCATGCATACACGCACACATGCACGCACGCACACATGCACGCATCTACGCATACACACGAATCCACGCTCACTACACGCATGCATACACGCACACATGCACGCACGCACACATGCACGCATCCACGCATACACACGCATCCACGCTCACTACACGCATGCATACACGCACACATGCACGCATCCACGCATACACACGCATCCACGCTCACTACACGCATGCATACACGCACACATGCACGCATCCACGCATACACACTTATCCACGCACGCACCCACGCATGTACAGTCACATTAATTATTTTCAGGACCTTATTCAGGTCCAATCCAATTCCTTGAAGATAGAAGTGTTTCTTCTTATAAGTGTTAATGTTTGTACGTGTGTGTCGGCAGAGTAAGTCCCCGCTGTCGGTGGTGTCGTCGCCGTCGTCCAACGAGCTGGAGCAGTTCGACGCGTTGTCGCAGCGGCGCGCGCCCGAACACTGCGACGACCCCTTCGACCTCAGCGGCCTCGGTGACTGCCCTCCCGCCTACTGTGCCTACTACCCAAACTTACATTACCATGATGCAACACTATCTCCTTAAAAAAAAATATTTCAATTCATGATTGCCGAAACTTATAAAATATATAACCATATAAAATCCTCACGCCTTACGTGGTACCCCCATACATACCCACATTCCGCCAGGGATATATTTAACGGTGTACGTGTGTGGTGTGTCAGGCGACAGCATGGAGGCCGGGCAGGCGGCACCAGGCCTCAACAACGGCACGCACGCCGTCAAGAAGTCCCCCTCGGCCTTCCTCGGCGAGAACAGCGCGCTCGTCAACCTGGAGAGGCTGCTGGCCGCGCCGCCGCCCGCGCCGCCCGCGCCCAACCCCTTCGCCGCGCCCGCGCTCGCGCCGCCGGTGGGTGCCGACACTCACACTCACACTCACACTCACACTCACACTCACACTCATACACAAGTCTATACTACCAATTAAAATAGGCGATGTTAACGCTACGACATGGCAGACATGAATAAGCTTTGAGGCATTGACGACGTCTGCAGAATATTTATAATCCCTGAAGCTATATATATTTTTATATATAGCTGAAGCTATGTATATTTTTATATATAGCTTCCTTATATATATATATATACATATTTTTTTTTTTTTTTCTTCCACATTTTCAATATTAATATGATCCTCATGAAAACTAAATTGTTCCGATCCGAAAGTCCCTTGATAAATAACTATGAATAGGCCGTTCTTACTCACCGACCGTTTTCTTCACTTCCAGGCAAAATTATCTATAAACGAGTTGAAACAGCAGCAGATGGGTCTCGGCGGCCTCGGCGGCTTGTTCCCGAGCGCGTCGCCAACGTTTGCCTCGCCCCTGGCCCCGGCCGCGGCCCCGCTGCTGCCGCAGGCCCCCCAGGCCCCGCTGCCCCCCTTCGCCCCCCTCGCCCCCCAGGCCCCCTTCGCCCCGCAGGCCCCGGCGGCCGACCCCTGGGCCCCCGCGGCGCGCGCCACCTCCCCCTGGTCCCCGCAGCGACACACGCCCAATCCCTTCCTATCCTAGCCGACCCACGTGTAGGTAAGTCACATGTTACCTTACCACATCATTAATATGGTTCATAATACAGCAACAAATCAAGACAAAGATAAAGTAAGTTTTCTTAATTTTTAGGTTATAACACTACGACTGGTTATCCTGTTGTGATCCGCAAAGCCCCTCAACCGTGTGCGGCTCCACATTGCACATATCGCTGTACACACCTCTGGGGCTGACGGTAACCTGATCCTCATCAAATACCACTGAAGGTCGCAGTATTTTGTTACAACACATTTATGGATGCGATGTGTCTCTAATTTTGTATTCTGAATATGAATTTAATTATTGTTTCTTCATTCACGGGAATTCTTTTAAAATGTGTATTGTTATACACAACGCAGTGTGACCTGTGTGTCGCGAGTAACGTAGTACCATTCGGTGGAGGCGAAACTGTGCCTTAAGGGTAGTACGAGCCTCCGCGTATATAAGCGGTGTGACGAAATCAGATTCAGTTGCGTCTCCACCCAACAAGGACGCACGCATACGTTCAGTACAAATTTCCCTACAATTTTATGCCAGAGTACAAAATTACTAGCCACATCTTTAAAGAGGGCTGGGTTCTCAGTATAATGACGTAGGCAGATAGCCGGAGATATCAAACGCGGGCCAATAGTATACGTTAATACTGAAGATGTCCCATTAGTCCAGTATTAACCCAAATTGCTAATGCCTGACTATCGAACAATGAAGTTTACTAAGGAAATCGATTTAATTTTTTTTCTCTAAAATAAAATTGGCAAGTCCCTGATTACCACAATATTAAATATCAATAAAATGTGTGTATATATATCTATAAAATAATAATTGATTTTAGATATTTTTCCGAGTTATGACCGAAATCATGTGAACTATTATAATAATTATAGTTAATAACAAATGGACTTATAGAGATACTATTTTACGTGGTGTAGGCTAACAAACAGTTAAAATTAAGACAGATTATAGAAACTAAAGGGTTCTCTATAGACTGGGTAGCTCTGTCAAGCGCTCACCATGTTGTATCATTTGCTTTGGACGCCTTCGCCAATGTGGAATGGGCTTTATATTTATTGATTTTGCAATAAAATATAAAGCGGCTTATATATTATTATATTTACGGATTCACAAATTGTTTAGACTTATCTATTCAATAACAAATACTAATACGTTGGCTACAACAATTGTGTTGGTCCTTCGAACACTTCTACGTTAAGAAATTAACATATTTTATGGTCCTTTTAGCACCATTTTAATGTCGTGTATGTGTTGATAGTCTTATTAAAACATTTGATATTACATATTTAGCCATTGGCGAAGGCGTCCAAACGGAGTATGGACAGATGGAGTATAGTGAGTAGACGTGAATGGTAGCAATCAGCCGTAGTTGTGTACTACGTAGGGGGAGGTGCACTGTCTGGTTAGATTATATGTAAGGTCAATGGTAATTATTGTTACTTATAATATATGTAATTAATATTTCCATGGATTGTCTATCCGTGTGTGTATTTGTCAAAGATATATTTTTTGTGCATTTATTTTTTTAGGTATAATATTTTATATACGAATTTACATAATGTCGTTTTGTATCAAAATAATGTTCGGTTACGTATAATCTGACTGGGACAGTTCCTATAAATGGCGGGTGTGCCGATTGTCGGGTACATGTTGGTGGATTTTCGCGGCGTGAGTGCATCGTGATTTTGTGGGAATACTGGGGTGTTTTATGGCGAACATACTATTGAATTGTAAAATGCGTCTTAGCAAATACATGCGCGTGCGCACGACAGTCACGCAGCGGAAGTCCACGACGCGCGCCACACGCGACTACGTACGGTGTCAAGTTGTAAATCGTGCCTTAGATAATTGTTATACTGTCTCGCCCTCCATGGTCTTAGTGTGCTCTCCGTCAATTGTTTACCGCCCGTGCTCCACACGCCATGCGACAAGCTGTCACTCGACATGGATATTTCATGCTTATTTTGAATGTGTCCAAATTACGTCGCATTGTAATTACGTCCTGCAGGGCAACGCGCGAGTGATACCCCTGGTGTGCAAGCGTCCATGGGCGGTAACCGCTTACCATCAGGCGGGCCGCATGCTTGTTTGCCACCCGTGTGGTATAAAATAAAAAAACTGGACATTGTTGTCCAATGAACCTCATATGGTTTGCTGTCTTATTTATTTTTGATGTGTTAATCTTATTACCGCAGTTTTTTTGCGTGTTCGATTATAGTGACTACGGGCCATACTATACCATAGCATGCCTTACGTAAAGTCGATAGTTCAGTGCCAAATCGGCCACGGTGATCAAATTGTAAATTGATATAGCCTAATATCGATGCTATGTTATTTGGTGTAAGGTTTATTATCGCTTGTTTATTTTTTTAATATACG
Organism: Drepana arcuata; assembly: GCA_016069955.1. Classification (NCBI taxonomy): domain Eukaryota; kingdom Metazoa; phylum Arthropoda; class Insecta; order Lepidoptera; family Drepanidae; genus Drepana; species Drepana arcuata. Next base: position 21,152 of record JACCPG010008428.1, on the reverse strand, counting down.
GCGCTGGCTCAGTTGATGGAGGGTTCTATATGTAATGCGTAAGTGGTTTGTTTGACGCTAGAACAGTAGCAATATTTTTGTTAAATGTTTCGTCTTCATTTCGATGTTGGATGTGTCACAGGAGTTCGCCACAGGTGAGCTTAAGTCCAGTGTGCATCGTGTGTTGTGTGCCGCGCGAAATAATCCTTTGCATCATGAATAATTATATACTACCCGCGACCCCTCATTATCCACATAGTATTGATCGTGTTAAGGTACATTACATATGTTTAGTTTATGTACTGCGCGCGCGACCTACCAGCTCGGCAATTAACCCAGCATTCATGCCTTGTCGCTCGATATATATATTTTTACAAATGTATATACGTATGTATGTATATATATATATATATATATATATATGTATATATATATATATATATATATATATATATATATTACGGTGCGTGACGTGGTTGTTGGCCCACCCCGCGCTGGCGGCTCGCGCGGCATTTGTTTTTGCTTAATTAATGATTTAGCACGTTCAAATGGTTATTGATTTTGTTAATCAGTTATTGTAGATAAATTATTTTTTAATATATTAATTTTTGACCAACATAGTGCATCGATGCTAATCCAATGTGTCACTAGATAGGGAAGAAACTGTAAAGAATGTAACTATTTAATTAAAGTATATAAGTTTTTCAACACAATTTTCCCATCACTACTACCTTTAATGCAATGGTGGACACGGCAGGGCGAGTCGGTGAGTGGCCCCTTCGCAAGGCAAGTCTTCCACCGGTAAACCCTTGGTGTCCAATCGTGAGTAATCCTAAACTATTTATCTATACATACATAGGCCAAATTATCTATCAGAGTATAAGCAAACTCGTGGTGGGCGGTACAAAGAGAGAGAGAGCGCATATCACGCTCTCTCTCGCACCGCGGCGGAGTAAGCTTACACATGTTCATCTATAGCAATGTGTTATAAGGTTGGTATTGTTATTGTGATAAATAAAATTTGCAGAAGTCTTGCGCACATTGCATTTTATCGATAGTTCACTGAAATAGCACGTATGCATCTCTATGACAAAATATATTTATGGGACGGTCTGCTACGTGGTTTTGTTTATACTATAGTAGTATGAGCCGTGGTGGCCGAGTGGTTCGAGCAGTTGCCTGCGACGCAAAGGTCGCAAGTTCGTATCCCAACTGTACCAAAGAGTTTCAGTGATTAGTCGCACCCCGAGCTTTACGGTGAAGGAAACATCGAGAGGAAACCTGCATACGTCTGAGAAGAAATTCAAAGGCGTATGTATAGTCGTGCTTGAGTAACGGCGATGGACTCGCCATCTCTCACGTTGGCACCTAATACCTCAGGCGGAAAGTGAGTGTGTGGGTATTATCTATACACCTCTGCCTACCCCTTCGGGGACCCTTGTGGGAAGGCGTGAGGATATATACATATTATATTATTATATGAACCTATTTCCGTGAGGGTAATTATTTCCCCTTACTGAAACCAGTAAAAACCGATTTTAATTGTAAGGGTTTAGTAAATGGGGTACTTGGACTTCAGGCTTTATTATTCAAGACTCCAAAGCCTGGCGGGTAAAGAAAGCCAAATGAAACACTAATGTACAATATGATTATAGTATATTCGATAATAGTTTACAAAGACGTTATCGTACAAATATTAAATAAACAGTTATAGCAAAAATCGCGCACACGTTTGCTCAGTTAAAAGGGTTTGTTCATTATAAAACACTAGGAGATGAGCGCTTCCCACCGGCGTGTACAACGCTGCGCGCCACCACTACACATTCTCATTATAAAATCGTACAAAATAATATCCCAAAATGGCATACCGTTGTTATAGAAAGCATGGAATGGACGATTACACAATCGGAAGCGGCAATATCAAACTTATCCTATAATGTAAACTTACAGTAACTAAACTACCTCACGCGCCCCCAGGGGAGCCTCGTATTGCGTCAATCCCTGTTTATACTTAAATTATATTAGCGATTCAATGATCTCATGGTCTGTCTGCAGCATCAGTCGCGATGGGCATCTTACATTAACCGACGATGCCGATGCGGTTGGTGCGTATCAAATGTATAAAAACCGTCGACTAGGCACTACATATCCAATAAATACGGCTCCACCACAAATAGCTTCCAATGGGTGTCTTTCATTACTCCCCTTTAATATCTAAAATAAATTATCCAAGCGTTAAAGTGACGGTCACGAAACTTAAATACGTGTAATTGGATACAAGCGGTGTGCCGGCAGATCTAGCAAAATATTAATCTACGATTAAAATAATGATAGTGGAGCGATATATTTATATATATATATCATCGTGATCACATTCGCACTACAGTGGCGTCATCTCGCGGGCATTAACGCAAGCCGGCGACGCCTCGCACCCACCCATTGATATATGAAGAAGATGCATTTTTTTGTTGCTGAAATGTGAGACCTCAATGCAGGACATTGATTAACATTCCCGTTTTTTTGTGTTTACCATTTTCGAGCGGATTCAAGTTCTGAATCAGCCGATTGGGTCGTTTGGCCGCCGCCATCTTGTAACGGTTGTCGCACGAAATGGCGGTCGGGGAGACGCAATGGCGTCGATACCAGGCGTGCGGGAATTTCACATTGAGACTTATGTAGTAGTGCGTGTTAAGTCGCTCGCCGATTTAGATAACTGCCGGTTAGAACAGGCCGGGGATTCGTATTGAGGATTTGTGAAGGATTTAAGAGATTCACACTTGAGTGGGCCGAGCGAGCGGAACTTGGGACATGTTGCCGCCTCTCACCATTACTCTATGTATAAATATAGTCGGGGTACAGTCAGTCAGAATATAAAAGTACAGTCAGCTAAGCGTTTATTTCAAGCACATAAATAGCACAGCTAGCGATGCAACTACGACGTCAACTTAACATAATATTCGTCCAGCGATAAGTTAATTGGAGTTTGTTTCAAATGTACAAACACGCATTGAGACTTAACATACACAAGTTCAGGCTTCCATACTGAGACTGGCTGCACCACTCGCGTAATAATAATAATAAATACACTAGGAGGGAACGAAACGCGAACTTATGTAAGTTGGGAAATAGGTAATTCTAATTACTAACGCACTGATGGGTTGCCCGTGTTGAGATTAATGTTGAAACGATCGATGATAGAAGTAACGTTCTTTAAATTTGGACAAAATGTAGGGTATATTGTTGTGGACCGACCCCGGCGTGGCGTTCGCGTTCCTATGCTCTTAGCCTGTCGCGACGGCAGTACAAGCGAGGAGCGCTCAGTACTCCCAGTGCGTGGCGGCGGCGATGTCGGGCCCGGCGAGGCGGAAGTTGCCGTTCTTGGCGGCGGCCAGGTAGAGGCGCTCGGCGGCGGCGCGGATGGCCAGCCGCGTGGGCTCGCGCAGCTCCAGGTGGAAGCCCTGCGCGCTGTCAGAGTCGCACGACACGCTCTCGCCGTCCGCGTGCCAGTACTTGCCGTTCTGGCCTGCAACACAACCGCACATACACAGTCACTGCCGGGCTCACTGGCTGCCTGAGAAGGACCTAAGGCGGCAGATTTGAGATCCTTATTCTTTTTTTCTTACGGAAATAAAAAATGTTTGACGCACCTTTGAAGTAGACTGCTCCCTTGGGGCCGCGCACCACCTGGATGGTCTCGTAGTTGGCCTTGTTGCACTCCAGCCGCACGCCCTTGGGGCCCACGAAGCCTTGCTCGCACTTCAGCACCAGGATGGGTCTAAGCACAATGTATTCGAATTAAACATTTTATCTGGAAAATCAATTTTAAAGAAGCTCAATTCTCAATGTTAGAACATTGAACAAGGGTTGACTTTGTATAGTAAATGTCTTCTCAAACTTAAGCAGGTTCCTGTAGATGTTTCCCTTCACCGTAAAGCTCGTGGTGTGCCACTGAACTAAAGTTCAGAAAACTCAGTGTACATGTAAGTACAGTTGGGATTCGAACTTGCAATATTTGCGATGCAACGACCACGGCTTAATGATCTAAACAAGCGTGTAATTGAGGCAGAAAGTATACCTGTTGATGAGATAGAAGTAGTATTTGCAGTTGTCGTCGATGGTGTCCGCGTTGGCGTACAGGTGGCCCGAGCGCTTGGTCATCAGGTACTTGCCGTTGTTGGCGCGGAAGGCCACGGACCCGTCGCCCTGCCAGTCCAGCTCGAACAGGGCGTTCGATGACCTGCCAACAACACGCAACAACGTCAACAGACGGCCTAGTCGTAGGCGGTAGTAATATCAGAAGAACGAGTCCCTCGCCTGCCAGCACAGCACAGCCCTTGGTGGAAACCAGTGGCTTATGCTAACTTATTTTGGGAATAAGCAAGTGATGCCTATTGAGCTTACTCGCTACTCAAATACGTGGACGTAAAACTTTGTGACTTCGGGCTCCATATTAGAGTCCGTGAAAGGACTCGTTTGTACCCAATTAGGAAATACCATCAAACCGTCTCGGCATCGCACGGGTAGTAAGAGCATATAATGCTTACATGCATCTGTATGTAACTAATTTCAACCAAATTACACAAAACCTCTACTAATAATACCTACACGTAAACCTTACTAAAATCTATTGGTGAATAGCATATGCATATTCGTTCATTAGTTTTTGTGTTTATCGTGAACATGCTGACAGGGACATGGAGGGGGGTTTTGTCTATACTAATATTATAAAGAGGAAAGATTTGTATGTAAGTATGTTAGGTTAAAGTAAGTATTTTAAAGGAATTGGCTCAAAAAGTACTAGGCCGATTTTAAAAATTCTTTCACCATTTGAATGCTACATTATCTTGTATAAAATAGGCAATTTTATTGCAAGAAAAAAAAAATTACGCCAAAATGTTTAAAAATAATGTCCACTCGTGCGAAGCCGGGTCGGGCCGCTAGTTTTATAATATAGCGTAAGAGGCCCAGGTATGTCGTTACTGACTTGTTGTCCCCGCTGGCCTGGATGCCGCCGCCGGTCTCGAGCGTCCAGTAGCGGTCCTGCATGGTGCGGATGTACCAACGACGCGTGGCCCAGTCGAACTCCAGCTGGAATGTCTCGTGCGACGAGATCTCGTCCTGGTTAGCGGTCACGTCCACGCCTGCAAACAAGTGGCTATATCGTTAATACAAAGAGGATGGATAAACTTGCATACCTATACATAATAGCATTGATATCTAAAACATTCTCAGTTGACTCAGTTTTAACTGATTTTCATAAAAAATCTATAATCCGTTTTTTATTTTCTTTGTTATCAAGTTTCTAAAAAAAACATAAACCATGTTTCGGAGTATACTACTCTTGTTTTGTTATCTATGGAGCTATTTCTTTTGTTGCATCGTCATGAGGGCATATATTCACAACACCCTACAACTTCTAGAAGACAACTGTCTAATTTTCTGATAAAACCTGTTCATGTATCACAATCTACGAGTGAATAGCTTATATTTTATAGTTGAGGAAACAGACAGTGAGCGAGTTTTCAGATGCATTTAACAACTAGAAGGCAGGTAAGAAGATTTACCGCGGACCGTGAGCAATCGTGCGCAACCGACGCGCAGGGTTGGCTCACACCACATCAGTCGATATTGTGTTATTGTTACTCTTACAATCTACTATCACTACACACAATTATGTACATTTTGACGACTGAAGTCGAAAGTAGGTACATGCGATATGATAAAGTATTTTTTTAACTGATATAAATTGATTAGTCTCAATACGAGCTTCAGTGTGAAGGAAAACATACGAGTGGAAACCTGCATATGGCGATGGACTCCTTCCCCCCCTTGTGGGAAAGCGTGAGGATTTGAAAAAGGATGTGGTTCTTAATCCAACTGTAAGTTCATACGCGATTTTTCCGCCAATTATGAGTACACACCACTCGCTATGGCTCAGATTCGATAGCATCCGTTTAGTTTACATTTAGGGTTTATGGGGTAACGAAAATCAATAATCCAGAAGGAGTAGTTTGACCCCTTCCCACACGAAACGCCGAATACAACCGCAGCTCGAATTAAAATAAATCAATAGACACCCCTATAATGAGAGCATTGTAGCGCTCGATAGCTCGCACGTCCGCTGTACCGCTATCAGCGCTCACAGACACCTGGCTACATCATATCGGACGTAACGGGCGACACCGATACTTCATCGTGGCTTAGATGATGCTAACGGTCTTGTGGCAGTTTGATAAATATGGAGCGTAATGAAACAATATATATATCTTAATATATATAAATCTCGTGTCACAATGTTTGTCCTCAATGGACTCCTAAACCACTTAACCGATTATAATAAAATTCGCACACCATGTGCAGTTCGATCCAACTTGAGAGATAGGATAGCTTACATCACAATTGGACCCGATAGGTGGCGCTGCGATCGTGTTTTAGGAAATTTTACTTTTTCACCCAGGCGAAGCTGGGCGGAACAGCTAGTATATATACATATATATATCTCTCAGAACAGTTTTATTGATAATGGCGCGTGTCCAGAAAAAAGCCCGCCATGCTAAAACTGACAGCTGTCATATGCTAACAACTTAGACATAGACATCATCATACCATAGACAAACATATATGGCCATTATAGTATGGCGATACTATACATACATTTACTTTCATTAGAATTTGCGTTCTTACTAATATCTATATACCTACGAGACTGCCCACCCGGTATGATGATATGTATGTTTATCCTTTCTTAGATATTTTTCTTTCTTATAGTGCGTTCAAATGGTTCTTTGCATTCATTAGTTCAGTTAGGCAGTTGATAATTAAACTGAGACAAATGTAATACAAGCTGTGTAAATTGTATCCAATTCCGTTCAGCCTTCCTGGCGTATAACAAATGTTTTCTCTATCGCATTTTAATCCTATAAAATATTTTGTCAGTTTCTCCGCACAATTTTCCCCGATACAAGTAAACATTAAAGCGGAACGCAAAATTAATGAACCTGGCGCGTCTCGTTAATGGCCGGCCGTGTAATGGCACAATACCTGGCTGCACGCAGCCGCAGAGCAGGCATCCGTGCAGAGAAAATAGAAAGCGAGCACCACAATAGCGCACTTTTTGCGCGAATACCGCACTCCGCGAACACTGTTGCTAGACGATCACTATTAAAAACTACCGTAATTGATGTCTTTATATTTGGCCTAAAATATTTCGCGTGCCGCACGAAGCTCCCACAGCTCCCAGACCCAGCTCGTTCTTATTGGGGTGGAGCTGGCCGCTGATGCTAAGGAGGACTGCTTCCAGACCTGAACTACTTCCTTAGATTCATAAGATTTAACAAGGTTTCACAAAAGTAAAAGTAATTTCAGTCACCATCTGTTGGCCAAATATAAATAGTATCTGCAACGAACGTGTACACCTTCGCCTACTCCTCTATGGCCCCTTATAGGAAAGCGAGAACATAATATGTACATGTATAATTCCTAAAATTACCGAGTAAAACCAATGTAGTGAACATTGGGTTACTCATTTTGGTTAGTTCTTGATTCGAATGAGTCGATTCATATTACGACGTAGTTGTATTACAGACTAGCGAAAGATTCATATCTCGGATTTTATCATTCTTTCTGCCAATGATTGCCGGTACAATTGCCATCCGGAATAGTATCCCATCAAGTAGCATGCAATCAAAAGCGCTGCCCCAAAGATTACAGCAATGTTCACGACTTCTGACTATAATTACAAAGTGACAGCAGATTGAATCGATATATATTACATCTATGTAATATATATTCATATACCAGTAATTATGACAGCGAAAAGTAAATACAATTTAGGCAAATGTATTTTACACAAATTATTTCACGGTTTCTCCATCCCACGCACAAAAACAACGCATCATTAAAAACGAATTGCCATTTTAAGTGAGTTTGCACAGAGTTAATGCGTTACTGGCTTCATTAAGGTGTTCAAAGTATAACTTCTTCCTCATCGACGGCCGTTTATGTGCGTTTCTTGTCTCTGGACGGACATTGTAATTGCAAATTGTGTTCAAATGAGCCATTAGCAATGCGCCGACGTCGGCCCGTCTATTGATGGTAAAACACAATTCTACTGCGGCTATTGACTCATCGTCCTTCGATTTAGGCTTACGAGGCATAAAGGATAATTCGAGAGGACTTTTATGATGCTTTCCGTCCCATTAGTCAGGTACTTCCTAACAGACCATCAGCAGGTAAGCAGTCTCTGGTTCTAGGCAAGAAGCACTGGTGGTGTTCCACAACTACCACTGTTTGAAAACATATGCTAATGAATTAACAATTTACTTGGCTTTTTTTCTGAGCTCCGATTCGTGTGGATGTCAGATAGCGTTCCTCTTAGACAATCGTGTCGAGATAGCGCTCTATGCATAGTTCCAAGTAAGGCTACATCCACAGTGAGCGAACGGCACGTTCCGATGCGGAAACTGGCCTGGAGTATCGTCACGTATAGCGCCAATTAAACCTAATGCATTGTACCCAACGCATTCAAATTATAGGCATTTCAAACGTTTTTTTAGGGTTAGCGCACTTTTTTATGCGAACGCACATAGCATATAGAATGTAACGAATATTATATACTGGGGATAGTAGTAACGAAAAGAGATATGTGCATCAAACAAATCGAGATATTCACACTTCCCTTGTCAATTGCTGTTATTTGTAACAGTTTAATTATATTGGGTAATGTCTAGTTTTACACGACTGCACAGCTCAATGAACACGTAGGTATTGATTCTAAGTACGTATGAATGGAACAGACGGCTCGGCTTAAACTATGAACACAAAGAGAACTGTCAGACTAAAATCCGTGAGTTTTAATGCGTCGTCAGGCTGGCGAGCGTCAATGTCTTTATTCAAGAGGTACATTTTGCCCGTGCCTACAGCCTTACACCGAGTAACATGCGTGACTATGCATACATTAACAACGGCGAGCTGAAGGCAGAGCTCAAGTAACAAGTACAGAAACTTAAAACAGCTATGCGTAAACATGGTAAATTTGAGGTGGAACGTAGACTTACTCAGTCAGTAGGTATAGACGGTATCGAATCTTAAACTGCTGACAAGTTACTAGTTGCTAGAATGATGTTCAATAGGCAACAGGTGGCCCACAACTGAGCTGGTATTAAAAAACCAGATTTAACCAGTGAGAACGGTTCATAGGCAAAAGCTCCGAATTGTGTAGCGAGCAGATATTGGTCCCATCCGTTAATTAAATTAAATAAATAAACAATGTATGTATACTCAAACTGTATCCAACCAACCGGCGGCTGGTTATACATGGATACGTGCACATTTTATGCAGTTGGACAAGATTACAGCAATTATCGTATAAGATTTCTTGTTGCTAAAATGATCCAGTAACGTGTTGGTATGTTTTCTATACACACCAACTCGTTCTAAAGACGTTGTAGTATTTACTCTAAAAACTTGGGTCTTAGATTAACGAAGCCTCATGGGAATGTGTAATATTTTTGGCAAATTATAAAAATGGCCCGCAGGTTTTAAAGGCGCTAAATAAAGCATTATCAAAGGAGGTTTTATTAACTGACCTTGTTTAACGGAAACGTATTTCTCGTTCAAACCAGCGACGAAGGCGGCTTGGGGTAAGCTGTCTTCGAGCGAGAACAGCTCGTCTCTGGTGACTGCCGTGGAGCGGGTCTTGAGCACGGCCTTCGAGCCGATGGGCGCGAGGTAGGCGCCTGTGCTGTCCCGCAGCGCCAGGGCTCCGGCGTGATACTCGGCACTGAACAGGCACGCGGGCGTGCACGTGTCCAGGAGCTACGATAAATGTTCAAATAAGTTACACTAGTAGTGCACAAGATTTCACCTACGTAATTTTTTTTTTTATACAACAAGAGTGGCAACCAAGCATACGGCCCACCTGATGGGAAACGGTTACCGTAACCTATTTACGCTCACGATACCGAAGTATCACATGCGCGTTGCCACTTAGTGTTCGGAGAGTTATAGTGTGTTGGTAGCATAGTGGGTTTAATCCCTCTGCTTTCAACACAATGTAACAATCCTCCTCCCTCCCCAAGGAGCTAATTTCTGGAAACCTTATTCACCGCGTAGAAACACAACACAAAAAGTTTAGTTATTTGGCTACGGACTTCTATAAGGTGGAGGTCCAGTCGGGCAGCTCCAATTTCGAACGGGAAACCCGTTATGCCCTACCTCTCTCAAAATGTATTATCGTTTATAGCCAATTGTGTCCCACTGCTGGGCCTTGCTCCTGTCCTTCCACTCCCCGCGATCGAGCGCTACCTCCGACCAATTGCTCAGGTGCAAGTTTCATGTTGCATGTTGCGAAATTTCTTTCAAGTCTTAAGTATTAATCCAGCTAATAATTTATCTCTGTGCCAACTTTCATTCTTGAAATTGGGCAAGGCATTGAAAAGTTTCTGCGTAAAAAAAATACTTTAGCATTTATATCTATTAGTCGGATCTAGAAATACTTAACAACCTCATTAAACATGTTGTAATAGACCAATTCAAACGCATTTTTTCAGTTTGCCGATAATTTTTTCAATGGTGATGAAGATAAGGTTTGTGCAAAGTAAAGCAAATTTTTATCGACTTTTACAGATATTTTTGAATAGTTTTTATTGAACTCTGATGCGCTAAGCGTATGCGCTATGCGTTAAGCGTGAAGGTAGCATGGAGAGTATAATGATTGCATGTGTGCGCATTGACGGGCTGAACCTTTAGGGTCGGGCGAGCAACAATGCTGGTGTTGCAAGCGTCCTTAGGCGGCGATAAGCGCTTACCATGAGGCGGACCGCATTCTTGTTTAGTCAGGTCGATGCTTGTTAGAGTATATAGACCCTTGGCATCAGCATAGTTCAATATTTCCAGTAAATAGTGTCGATTTGTCGCATAACCGTTGGCTCCCACGCCATTAGATGGCTCAATATACAGGCTCTCACGGCGCGCGGTGGGAACGCAATGTACAGGACAAACTATGTTAGTACGCATACGTCATCTGTTTACAATCATATACTTACTTAGGCGGTATGTAAGCGATCTACCTGCCAAAATGTAGGCCAGAGTTGCATTGGCAAGCTAAATTGGTAACCATGGTCCCTGTTACAAAGCTGGGACACCAAACTAAACTGTTTTATGTTTTAATGGATTCACAAACAACAGAAATAATACAGGAGATTGAAATATAAGAAGAAATTTGTTGGGAATTCGTCGAATATTCAGCCAGTTCAAAAGGGTCCGCTTTGCGAGCGCATGTATTGTTGTCTAGTTCCCTTAGCTGTGCTTAATTTGGAACTATGTCAATTTGAAAGGAAACTGTCCCAAAAGATAATTGATCTTACTATTATGGCGCTAATAGCCCGAGCTTTGGCAACTGCTACAACGTATATCTATAACGTACTGCTTTGTTGCCAGCACCCAAATTTTCTGATAAGGTAAATAACAGCTTGAAAGCTGATTCCAGTCCATCCTCGATTATTCGAACGTGCAAGCTTTGCCATGCCCGTGTCGCAGTGTGCAAGTACAGTCACGCACGTGCGATGCATTGTCCGAGTCAACACCTATTGTTTAATAATAATGCTTGCTTATGGAGTTTTGACAACGAACATTGTTTTATAATAACCTAATTATACTGACATGTACAATATATGCTATAAAATAACGTCGACGTCAACATTGGATAGGTACGTCATTAGTAAAATATATATTATATGGCGCGAGAGCGATATACATACTTATATAGACATACGAGCAGTGTCCCGCAGTAACATTAGTCTAATTTTACAAGTTCACCCGTGTAAAATTATTTTGCATAGGTTTGTTAACCCAGCTAATGAATATTTGTGACAATTTTTATTAAATTCCGTTCAATATTATTTACGTGAAAGAGGAACAAATATTCTTACAACCTTTCGTATGTATAATACATTTATCAAATTGAAAAAATCGGTCCGCAGGGGAAATCGAACCTGCGACTTTTCGAAGCTGTGACCTCTAGTAATGCTAATGCCGTGATGAAATTGTGTTTGATATAAATTTAAATCAAGTGCAGTGATGGTCAGCGTAGAATAGCAATAGACATATACACAGTATATGTCAAGACAATAGACAGTACAAGTAATGAAGGTTAATTCTGACCTTCCCGGCCGCGCTCAAGTACTTATTGTTGCACGTATGCAGCGCGTACTTGCCGCCCTCGTCGATGCGGAACTCCAGCGTGAAGAGCGTGTCTTCGCCCCAGGGCACGTTGGCGTCCACGTGGATCTCGTCCAGTGACTCCGACAGGTGCGCGAACCGCTTGCGACCCACCGACCGCAGGTTCACCTACGACAAATAATACATATTCATGACTTGTTCCTAGGATTAGTGTGTTCAAACAAACTATTTATACGAGTGGTTCGAGCAGTCACCTGCAATTCAAATAGTGTAACGTCGAATCTCAACTGTACATATGAGTTTCCCAACTTATGTTCAGTGATTAGTCACAGAGGAAAGGATAACACCGAGAGGAAACCTGAGTTTCAGAAGAAACTCAGTGAGAGACAATAAAATTAAGCACGCAGAGTCCCTCACAGGGTAAAATATATCTCCGGCGAAAACTGGGTGTGAATTACCCACACACACTTCTGCCTACCCCTTTGTGAAGTTATATGGGAATGGCTACCCAAGATACAATATAAACAAGATATATTTATTAAAATAATAAGTGCCACAAAATTACGTAACTGTGTGGACATGACCTTCAATCGGACATTACACATAACATTTGATTTCCTCCCTTACCTAAGGTGTATTTCTTGTAAAGGTGTGATGCTTTTACAAATACCACCAAAGCCTTTATATGCCTGTGTGATAAATACATATAGTCAGGCCTCTTTCCCGTAGGGGTAGGCAGAGACCACTTCGTCCAATTTCATAATTCCCTCCATACATCTTCGTTTTAGGGTACTCTTGACCTGGCCTTTTTTCCTGTGTGATACTATTAATTGATAGACGAAAAGTTAAAGTCTTGCTTCAATAGGAGAGGAATGCACGTAATTACGAGTAACGTAATCCATGTAGCATGTAATGTAGTCAATGATATGTCTTTGCCGTATCATAACGGACACTTGGGCGTTCCCAAGTGAAGGCTGCTGCGTGGAGGCATGTCGCGGAGATCACTACTCTCATACACTTACGGGGATCGTTTCACATTTGAAAGCATTTTAGTGTGACTTCACGATCTTTGTAATAAGACGGTATACTATTTCTTTCACCATTTGAATGCTACATTATCACTGATATAGGCTATATACAACATAGGCTATTTTAATTGCAAAAAAAAAATTGTTTAAAAAATTAATGTCCACCCGTGCGAAGCCGGGGCAGGCCGCTAGTTATTAATATTATTGTAAGGCAAATAATTGAGGAGGCCAACCTGCGGCCTGGCAGCCAGATGCACGTGCCACAGCTCCGCGTCCCCCGGCACCTTGGCCGTGCACGTGAGCTTGTCGGCACTGGAGCCCAGGAAGTAGCCTCGCTCCACGTTGCGCAGCGCCCAGCGCCCAGAGTTGTCCTCCGATACGCTGCAATGGTTAACCAATATTAATATACACAGATAGATATATTTCGTAGATACCTTTTACTATCACAAATGTAATAAAATTTTACGCGAGTGCAACCATGGGGAGCGGCTAGTGCTGCACAAATCCAGTCAAAATCTGTATGTAGCTATAGTATTCTCAGACCTCTTAATAAATCATACCTACTGACAGTTCCGGATTCTAAGAGTTATAAAATTCTAGCATTTAGATAGGTATATCATTGTCTTATTCCCGTAGTGCAAGCTTTACTTAGTTTAATACTAGCTCCAATTCTATAATCCTAGTGATTATTCGCCTTCGTTTTTAACCTTCTTTGGGCATCAAAGGTTCAAGAATAAGAGGACAAGAGTTTTATTGTGTTTTCTACAATTCATTTAATGTTCGGAGGCGCTTGCACCGCGCGCCCGTTCAATGTGAACAGACTTTATAGCGACTTCGTGTACACATTTCTGAATGTTTGTTTTTCTCGTCCCTCACGACGTATAGTTGAAGGCGGCGTTTCGTGCGCGCTTCCTGGCAAAAAGTGAGCGACACCCTCCGCACATTAATTGCCGAACAATTATTATATTAACGCAGCCAAGAGTTATGGATGCCTGGTAATTGAATAACCAAAGATTACTCAAATCGTGAGTAAGCTCTTGACGAGCACGTATTCAGATACTAATGAATGTGTATGGCACAAAAAGGACCTATCCATTCCATTTAAATGTCATAATGGGTGGGTTTTATTTATTTTCATATATCTAATAAAGTTGTATCTCATGCCTAAGACTGTCAAGATCAATATTTTTTTTATTTTTCAAAAAAAGAACGAGATGTAAATAACACTCGTATATGTCCAACGGGAATAACAGGAATGCATAATTAGAAAGACAACATTGCAAAGCAAAAAGACGTGTATTCAAGTACAGGAATGGAAGACAAAAAGGAGCGCCCTCAGTGGCGAAGAGGTAAATTAAAATGCACCGCGTACCCTGGGACTTGGGTCCCAGATACTCCCCTCTTTACACAATTTTGCATACGTACGGGAAGTGACTGTCTATGCAAGATGTTTTTCTACTCTCTGCTGTTATGCACAATTGTGATAATACGAACTGTATGTATTAGTTGCGCCCCGCGGCTACACTCGCATTAGAATAATATTATAGCCGTCTTCTAGCTATCCTATGCTAACATTTTTCAACTTGGATTACTTGTTATTACAAAGAAAGCACGTTCAACAAACACACTTACTTTACAATATTAGAAAAGATTAGGTTGGTATTTTACAGGTACAAATTTTACTTATTTTACAGGTGGTAATAACGCGGCGTGACTTGTGGTGCCGAGAGCATGAAATAGGGTGCCATCATTAGTGGAAACGTTCCTACAGAAAAGTTTTACTTGACCGAATAGTTGCAAGGATAAATCAAAGTGACTGTTCCAGTGCGATGACCAGTCCGGTGCTCTCTGAACCCACAAGTTTACCGCTTTTTAAAGATTTCTCTTAAATTGACTGGCCTGTCCTTAAGGATGTATGGTTGTTCGTTACACAATCGCGACAGAACGGGTGAACGGAATTGGAAGGAATTTGCCACAGTTGTAGATTATTAGCTAGATCAAAGCACGGGGTATATTTTGTTACAGAAAAAAATTTACAAATTAAATTAATTTTTACAAATTAGACGTGATTCGACATGATGATAGCTCGCTCAAGTTACGTAACCACCTTTAACTATACCTGCGGAGAAATGATTTTAAGCACATCAAAGTTGGCATGCGCTCTTTGAATTGCTGTATTTGAGACTACCTTAAACTTCCATCCTCGCTCTTGTGTAAAATACAAATGTCTTACTGACGACATAAGGTTCAGAATCGATTAACTCGAGCAACCCTGTGTCCCCTCGGAAATGGAGCACTTGGAGGGATGGAATCAATAATTTTTAAAGGACATTTGTTTATGAAGGCTTACTTAAATGTTGTACTGAAGGGGTAATTGACCGAAACAGTGCTCTGAGTGGTATGTAAGCCAGTGGTCATGAGATCACTGGCTAATGTGTTTAAAAACTAAGAAATGATGTTTTGGTGTAATATATAATATTTTTCTAAATACATAACAAAGTACCCATGTCACTCATGCGCAACACCAATTCATATATTTTTTCCGTCTGTATTAGGCTCTATTCTTCATATAAAGCTTTAAGAAGGGAAGATTATTGTTATTTATACATAATAATATATAATATATCCTCACGCCTTCCCACAAGGGTCCCCGAAAGGGTAGGCAGAGGTGTATAGGTAATATAACGTGAGTGAAACCAAACATCACAGCTAGTTTTCAATATAGCTGATCCTCAAAAAGTCATGACATAAGCCTACGAATATCAGACTACGTTTGCCCGTGACCTCGTCTGACATTCACATGCTCCCGACCTAAGGGCACAACGCTCCGTGACTACGCAAGTTCTCCAATATCTGAATCAAGCTTGTATAATACAAATATATACAGTCTAGTCTTATCTGTCGTGGCAGAGTAGTTCTAGCAGTTGCCTGCAACACAAACATTGTAAGTTCAAATCCCGACTGCGAAACTTGAGGTCGCCGGTTCGATTCCCGCTGAGGGCAGTTATTTGTGTGATGAAAACTTGTTTGATCCTTAATCTTAGATGTCCTATGTATTTATGTTTATCTATCTAAATACATATTCATATCGTTGTCTAATTGCCATAGTACAAGCTTTGCTTAGGCTATGTCAATCTGTGTGGAACTGTCCCAAGGTATTTATTATTATTTAATTATTATTTATTTGTCTATTAATACAAAGGTAAGTAACTAGCAACTCATTTGTTGGGCAAGGTATACGCTTTTTTAATAAGCTACCGCAGAAAATAATTGAATTACCTTTTGTAGTTTAAAGCTGTCATTAAAAGTAAATTAATACAAAGAGCTTATTATACAACATCAGATTTTTTAAATGATGGCCATACATGGCAATGAATTGCTCCTCTTATACAGAGTTTATATGTTATTTAATCTTTTTCTACCCCTACGTAAAAGGGAACAAATGTTAAAAGAGAAAACCTTTGTTTCGCCGTTTCTTCTCCTGGCGGGTATTTTTCTTGGAAACGGTGGTAACTTTAGTTTTTGTTAAGTATGTGACGTTCAATAAGTGTTCCCTGGGTCCCTTACGTTGAATAAAATATTTTGATTTTGATTGATTTTTTATTTTAAGTACAATGATTAGTCACACCACGAGCTTTACGGTGAAGAAAAAATCTTGAAAAAACCTGAAAATTTATAGTCGTGCCTGAGTAACGGCGACGGACTCGCCATCTGTGACGTTGGCACCTAAAATATATCTCTGACGGAAGTAAGTGTGTTGGTATTACTTATACACCTCTGCCTACCCCTTCGGGGACCCTTGTGGGAAGGCGTGACGATATATATATATATATATATATAATATAATATAAATGTTTCATTTTAACCTGAAGAAACTGTTCTTCCACGGTGTGAGTAAGTAACAAGGAAGATTGTAAGAATTTATTAATTAATCGACTTCTCAGATCGATTGTGAACGTTGCCAGTTATTTATCGCCGATCCTGAAAATGATTCACAGTGTGAGTCAGTTTCAGGCAGTAAATATACTTACACTCGTGTCAAATAACATGACTCACTTAATGTTTATCTGAAGAAAGGGGATACTACTCACGAAAATGTGTTTATGGTGATGTCAATAATTTATGTCGCCTCTGTAGGTATACAGAAAGGACGTGTCAAGAAAGATCGACGATACAAATATACAGTGCGAAACTTAAAAAGGTCTGGTTAAACTACATCAAATCGACCGAACACTTAAGGAACACTAAAGGAGACTAAATAATTTAGATGAAGCGAGAAAGGTTTGTAAGTCTACTTCTCTCTGCTTTCTCCGAGAGGGGCAAGGCATGTTTGCAGTTCACGTGGTAGAGGAAAACAAGAGAAAAGTTATCTTTACTAGCCAGTTGGATAGCAATTATTAAAGCGAGTGCATAATTCATTTATAAATTTTAGAAAAAAAACGTTTATTGTTTATTTCACACGAAGAAAAACCTTTATTTTTATAACCATGATAGGTATTTTTTTTATTTAGATAGCTTGGTGTACCTACAAGGCACAAGAGCTAATCAAAATGCGTTTCCAACCAAAAGTTCCTTCCCGTGAGTCACACAGATTAGTATGCCGCGAGGGTGTCTGCACAAAAGATGTTATTTCCGGTGAGGACATGGTGCCAGTAATGGTGGTTCTTAGCACATTTTAATCAGCAATTTGGACAAATTGATTATGTACTTTGGGATCTTATAATGTTCATCTCCCAAGCCTAAGCCTCCATATCAAGCTCGCATAGAACTACAGAATCCATATCTATTGTACATTCATAGTTACAAATAAAATTGCTCAGTATGTCTTTGATAGAGTAAAGGTTTAATTTAACAGCTTTATTATGGCAGCTCCAAATCCTGGGCATGTCAGAGAAAACGTGAAGCATCTTTGGTTTCATAATTATTAGCTCATTCCAATGTTAGTACAGTTTATCGGCTTTACTAAAAGTTATCTCATTCCAATGTAGACATTAATATATCGAACTCGTTTGTCATTCAGTACACATTTATACACACACATTAGATAACACCCCAAGAGTACCATCCGTTAAGAACTGTCAACCCTCGTCTGCCGTGCTCGAGAATACAAATAATCATTATAATAAGGACACGGCTACAGAACTTTTGTCGAATGGACTTCGAGAGTAGCTGTGCTGGTAAAAGGGGGCAGCTTATAAATCACGATGTTGCTAACATAGCTACTCTGCTGCCACGTTATGTGTACAAATAATAACATTTTGATACCCTTCATACCAATGGAAACAAAACGTAACAAGAAGTAATCATGTTCGTCACACAAATTTCTGCCCCCACGATCCCGTGACTTTAAGCTTACTGGTTGCTAGAGTAGACATATAAGAAACCATACCTGATGTGGAACTTGCTCCCCGCCTCCTTCTCCTCTGACTCGCAGGTCACGTTGCCGAAGGAGTCGACCGCCAGGTATTTGTCGAGGTGAGACCGCAGGTAGATCATGCCTGAAAACGTTAATTCATTAGTACTAAATAATAATATATCCACACGCTTTCCCACAAGGGTCCCCGAAGGGGTAGGCAGAGGTGTATGGGTAATACCCACACACCCACTTTCCGCCAGAGGTATATTAGGTGCCAACGTGACAGATGGCGAGTCCATCGCCGTTACTCAAGCACGACTATACATACGCCTTTGAATTTCTTCTCAGACGTATGCAGGTTTCCTCGATGTTTTCCTTCACCGTAAACTCGTGGTGTGACTAATCACTGTACTTGTTCAGAAAAACTCATTGGTACAGTCGGGATTCGAGCTTGCGACCTTTGCGTCGCAGGCAACTGCTCGAACCACTCGGCCACCACGGCTCTAGTACTAAATCTACACTGTACAAATATTCACTCCTTGCCCTCTAAAGGTAGAGAGAGAGAATCGTATATCGAGGAAGGCTATATAGGCCATACTACCTAGGGATAATTATATTTAATGCGAGTGAAACCACGGGGGATATATGAGTCAAATTAAGAAACTACTCGCCTTTTTAGATCTGTTAAAAATGAAACTATAATCTAGTTTATTTGCTCAGGCAATTTGAAATTCTCATCAATGTACAGTTTCTCACATTCTTACTTTGATCACGACGCCTCGTGAATTCGTGAACTAAATTTACTTCCTGGGATTACTTTCTAAGATTAATGGTATTTGAGACTAACACAATGTCATTATCAAATTTATGCTTATCATAGATAGATGCACGAGAAAGTTGGTGCCAAGATGTGTATTTTAATGAAGGTCGTTCAACCAAGATTCAAGTTCGGATTGTGTACAGGTGCCGTTACCTCGCCGTTATGGATACTTAGGTTTTGTACATAAATTTGTAATTTTCAATCTAAATTAGCCCATATATTAATACATTAATTTTCGTACAGGTTTAGCGGACGGTCGTTTCAAATAAAGTCGGTTATATTTAATTTATACATCGATTGAGAGTCATGTGGAATGTCAAACATCTGTAGCGAGAGTCCGCTCACATAACCTTATTTTTGATCACTCAAACTTAACATATGAAGGTGTATCATTTCAACCGTAATTACGGCAAGCGTGATTAAACACAGTTGACTGACAGTTTCTGCTATGATTCTGAGACCCTAGACGACAGAATTATTTTTTATAAGACATCAATGTGTACTGAGGACAGACAGTAGGGATAACAATCACATATTCTCAACACATTATCATTAAATCTATACATATAATAAAAATGTATCGGATCGCTGTCTGTACATTGAAGATATAAGAGAAAAAGCACAATTGGGACCTTTACCAGCGCAAACAGCATCCAAAACATATTTGTTAAAATTTTTGTCTGTTTATCTGTTTGTACACTCTAATCTCAGAACCGGCTTATCCGATTTAGATGTAGTTTTCACTAATATATTGTTGGAAGCTTCACTTAACATCATCAAAAATAAACCAAAATATATATCCAAAAACTGCTGCCAAATGTCACTACTCCACGCGGATGAAGTCGCGGGCACAGCTAGTCTTCAATATTGTCCTACCTGTCGAACCCCAGAAAGCGGAAATCAGCTATTGATCCAGTGCAGGGCTGCACCGGCTGTCGGCGGAACCTTGACTTTGGGGGTGTATCCCCCTGATTGCCAACAGACTATTAGGGAGGGGCGCGCAGTCAGTTTTGGGATGGGTGCGACACCACTAACTATATTGTTCAGTTTGCTCGGTATGTCACCCTAGTTGAACGAATTGTAAATTGAACATTTAAAATATGTTAAAGTGCTGTGAACAGGTCCTTAAGATGAATGAAAGCAGGGGCTTGGTAATGCAGAAGAGTATCTCATGTTTACCATGTTCCATGATGATCTTCCGACTTTTGAACATCCGCGTAAGAGTTGTTATATTTGTAGAGGAATAAAAAACTATGTATATTTACTATTGTAAATATACTGAGATATTTCTCAGTATAATAATCCGGAAAATCAGGTAGCGGACGACCACGTTCCAACTATAGAGAGAAAACAAATAGGCACTTACGATTTAGAATACTTTTGACAAACGTCAAAAACTTTAATTTGAAAAATTCTAATGAGAACTGGCGATCTATTCTCTCTGCCTAGCTCGTGAGGGACACGGGAGGATGTATTTGCATGTATGGCAAACAGCTTTTGCTTTGCCTAGTGGAATAGAGGCGAGAATGTAGGTTTGTATGTTGGTATTCTCTGTGTTTGGCTGCTATAAAGGTAAAAATAGCAAGTCACTTTGGAAAGTCTGACCCTACCATAGGTTATGAAGGCGAGCTAAGAAAAATAAGCTGCCAGTTATATAGAAATCCTTTAAAATAAAGAGTTGGTGGGAAGGATAGGATACCATCGAACCGTAAATACTTTTAAAATATCAACCCTATTTTGGGCAGCGTCAAGTTACGTGTGTATTTGCATGCTGTAATACCAGGCAAGG